>VXAC01000650.1:41814-100259 GCA_013399225.1 Rhipidura dahli | reverse complement strand
CCCCCCAAACGTACATTTTACGTGCTGAACTGCTTTTAAATAATTCCCCTACCTTTCTCTTCCTTTTCTCTGTGCTCAGGTCGTCGGAGGAGCACATCAGCCACGCCTACCACCTGCTGCTGACGCGGCTCCGAGAGGAGCACGCCGAGATGCGCTTCTCCGCCTTCCAGGTCGTGCAGGAGCTGTTCGCGAGGTCCCACCAGTTCAGGACGCTGCTTATCTCCAACTTCCAGGAGTTCCTGGAGCTCACGGTGGGGATAGACCACGAGCAGCCCCTTCCCCCGCCCAAAGAGGTGGCGCAGAAGCTGAGGAAAGCGGCTATCAAGGCAGTGCAGGACTGGCACGAGAAGTACGGGGAGGCCTACAAGCAGCTTTCCCTGGGATACCACTTCCTAAAGCAGAACAAGAAGGTATTCTGCGCTGTTACTCCCTTGTGTGTTTTTAGGTGCTGATCACCAGGAGATGTTCAAAGCAAGGAAAACAATAAGTGTAATAAAAAAACTGTAGGAAACGACATTGCCCGTAGGAGACCTCCTGTTGAGCATGGTCTTTGGAAAACAAACCCCAGGCTTTCTGTTCATTTTGCAGTATAGTAGGTTTTAAAAACAGTTTTTATACAGTAGTAGGTTTTAGAAACCCTAGTCTTGTACCAGCCCAGTCTGGGCTCTGCCTTTTTCTGGGTGCAAGTGTCACTCATCAGCTGGCTTTCACCCAGGAGCCCCTGATTGGAGCCCCAAGGTTTAGCCCTTTTCAGAAAGTCTTAAACTGAGGATAAACAGCTATTAAGTCTTTCTATGCCAGTTTAAACTAGCCTGATTTCTATACTGAGCTGCCCAGTTCTAGCTCTCCTTTGCTGTACAACTTTGCAGTGCCTGCCACTCTCAGCTGTGGTGTTACTGTGCCATACAAGAGGTTTTGTGAAAGAGAAATTTCGTGTATGTAAACCTTAGCTTTTAAATGTCATTTCAAGTTACTGTGTTTGGAACATTCTGCTGCTTTATTCTGTCTTCTCAGGTGCAGCAGTGAAATTTGGACCACTATTCTAGCTTTCACACTATCTACAATTATAATAGCAGGCTTTCACTAAACATACAAATCTTGTTTCTTTTCTGAAAGACAGATTCTGCATTCCTGACAGTAGATTAAAAAACCTTTGTGATACTTCTGCTGCTCTGGTTCCATACTAAGCTAATGGTGTTCCCTACTGAACTGTACTGTGCTGGGTTTTTATACAGATTTTGGCATCTGCTCACTAAAGATGATCAACTTTGAATTCTCCTTTTTTGTCTTGTTTAATAAAGAAAGAAAACTAAATGGCAGTGAGGAGGAGAAGTACAAGACTGAGACAAGGGGGCTTTAACACATAATGCAGTTTCACCCAGTTGAGCACAGGTGTACAACAACTCTGCTGAAGTTTGGTACGTCTCTCTGTGCTCCTGTGGTCAGTGGCTGCTCCCCAGTAACAACTGGGGGATCCCTCTCCATGTTTTGATACAAGCTGTGCTATTTCCTAGAGCAGTTAGAGTCCCTCTACAAGCATTAATACCAATAAAAGCAATCTCAGGTAGCTTGGTAACTTTTGTACTTAAAGATTTTATATGAGCCAGCTGGCCCTTTCCTAGCTTAATACTTGAAGTGTGAGAGGCAACCAAAAGTTTTGAGTAGGAATTTGCTACTATTTGGTAGTAAAATACATCAGCTGTTGAGTTTTACAGGTTTGGCACAGTAGTATAGGGCAACTTGGGTGGAGTGTTAGCCCTGTGTGAGGTCTGTGGTTGGGTTTTGGTTGTTTTTTTTCTTAATGATCACCAAAATCACTTCATAAGCAGACAGAAGATGACAGCTGCTGCCCTGTTAGGGTGTAGAGAACTCCCCACTCTTTTGGTGTTAGTAGGTCAGTAGTTGTAGGTACCAAGTAGGTGCCTCTATAAATGTTTGACTTTAGGAGCAAATAGTGCTTCAATATACATGAAAGTAATTGTTTTCAAACTCCTATTTCAAAGTTTAAAAGTAGAAGAAAGGGGAAAAATATTTCACATATTTCCAAGTGTTTGCGTATTTGGGCACATGACTCATATTGTAGTATCTTTGCATCTGATGAGTGCATGGGTGGAATTATGGAGTGAGCTGGAATTGCAAAGTGAACAGGATTTCAAACAGACCCACATAGAATATGGTACTGCTGTATTCCAGTATTTTCACAAAAGTTGGAGTAGTTGTCTAATCCTGCTGCTTAACATCCTTTCAGGCAAGAGGAATTTTTTGCTCCTCATACTTTTAATTCTATAATTACAGAGCAGCAATAAAAAGCTTCCTGGTCCTTTTGGTATGGAGAATGGGAAAGAATAGGCAAATGACTGCCATGAGGCAGAAGTTGTGTTTTAGGAAGCTGTAGCTATGTCTGGTTTTCTGTGCAGTCTGACTGCCTGCAAACAGTAGCTGTAGTTCCTGAGTTCTGTATCTTTGTTCTGCTTTTGTGGGCAGTGTTGCTCTTCAGGAGGATCTGTTTCTCCCAGTTCTGTGGGCGGTACTATGCAAACCTGCAGAAAAATCAGGTCCTGAAAACAAAAAAAGCTCACTCTGGTGATCCACATGATGCTGTATGTTGTGAAACCAGCTCTTTTCCCTACCACCCTTCTGCCCACCCATTCCCTACTAAAAAAACCCAGCTTGGTGAGTGTGCCTATTTCCTAAACTGATGGAGGCACTCCATGCCAGTTTCTGTGACAGCTGTTAGACAAAAAACATTTGTGGGACTCCAGAACTTTGTTGTAGGTTGCTGGTATCTGGGAGCCACTACTGGATGTTGATGTGCTTGATCATCTAGCAGTGGCAAGAATGACAAACCTACAGTGAGTGCTTGTACTGGAGACCTTGCATCATGTGTGGGCCTCAGAAAGAGCAAAGTGCAGGCTTGCTCAGCATTCAGCACTGTCTGTGTGGCAGCTCATAAGTTGTGTAGTAGCAGTCAAAGGAAATTCTGTGTTTTGCAAAAGGGTTTCCTTATGCATTAACACAATCAAGCCTCCCTTCTTTAAAACATGAGTGAAATTTTTTTGCATTTTCAATCCTGTCTAAGACCAAATCAAAAAAATCCCAAAATACTTCTAGTATTTTAAGAAACAGCATTTTGAGTTGTTTAGATTTATGTTTTTAGTTCAGCCATAAGGAGGTGAGACTGAATGTTAATTTTTCCCTCAGTACTGATATCCAGCCAAGGTAATTGTAAAATCACAAATTTAGTCATTTTTAATAAATTCGAGGGTCTTCCCTTCTACTTTCCTTTTTTACAAGGTTCTTTTTTAAGTGACATATATATGTATGTATATACTAGTTTTTATGGTGCTTACAAATTTTCCTAAATTTCCTGATGGATCTGGTGTAATGTTTTCATATAATCTTAATACCTACCCTGCATAGTCTTTTCTTGCTCCTTCTCCCTAACTCCTTGTCTCCAGCGCTGTGACAGAAGTCTCCCAAAGCCCAGCTTGTTCTTGCACTCTGGATGTAAAAATGTAAGGGGTTTGTTTTTCTGCCTTATGATTACTTTTGAAAGCCATTGATTCTCAACAGTCCTTTATTAGTAGGAGTAAAAACTCCGTTCACAGTTGCTGTAGTTATTGATTCAAGGAGGAGAAGAGATAAAAGGAAATGCTGCTGAGCTTCTGGCTGATCGCTGATGTTGCAGGATTTTTCACCACAGATAAGGATCTTAGGAAATGGATTTTCTATATATTTCTTACAAGGAATGTTACACTTTTTCTTTATTTCCTCTTTAGGTGGATTTTCAGGATGTGCATGCCAGAACTGTGGCTGAAAGGAGGAGGGAGGAGGAGAAGCAGAAACGACTGGAGAACATTTACAAAGAGAAAGTCAAAAGAACTGAAAAAGAAATGGAAGGTTGGTTGCTTTTATTCTTTTCATGGGTTTTTGTCTTGGATTTTTGTTTGTTTTTAAAGCAACCTTTTTAAGGTTATTTGAAACAAATTCTGAGAGAATAGTTATCCAGGTAATTGCTGACCACAGAAAGCAGGAATACTGCGTTTGTTAGAGCTCAAACCCTCCCTCTCTCTCATCTAAAGAATATCAGGGGAAAGAAGCAGCTGTTTTGTGAGTTTGGTAGGAAGAGATGAAAAAGAAACAAAATGTTATCAAGTAAAGGTCTGGTCTCTAATTCAGTAAAGTATGAATGCATAACCCCTAAGAGGCATATCACAAGACTTTTTGGAGCTAGTGATCTAGTTTTTGTGTCATTGACAAGGCACAGACTTCCCAATACCTTCTTGGCCGTTGTTTATACATGTAGTCACTGTGTTCCAGAAATGCAGGCAATGGTCTGTACAGGAATCCTGGATACAGTGTAGGATAACTGTGAAGTGTCATAGTGCAGCTAGAAAATGTAACTGGGGGCTGAGTCTCTGAGTGATATGTGCATAGCAAACACATTTCTGTCACCCCAAAGAACAACAGAGATAATAAGAATATTAAGTTGCTGTTGTAAAGGGTTATTTAGTTAAATTACTTTGGTGTATATAATGCATGCAGTTGTGTCTGCATTTATTCTACATGCTGGAAATGTTTTCATGCACGAAAGTGGAATTTTAAAGGGATTTAACTTTCCTGTATCAGCAGCATCTCTGAGCAATAACATACATTTGTGGCTATTCCTACACAGCTGTAAAATTCATGGTTGTAGAATGAATACCCACCAAAATCACTAAGAATATCCTCGTTGAACTTTGTTTTCCTTCAAATTCTATGAAGTACTTGACTCATCTTTGCATAATGAAATGTTGGAGAGGATAAGGAAAGAAGGAGCCCTGATTCTACATGCCTGGCTCAGGAAATTCTAGATTTCATGCTTAGGTCTTGTCACTTTTATAAGGACAATTTCTGTAGAAGAAGATCTGTATGGCTCAGTTGTAACTGGATAAATGGATTCCCCCTTTGGCAATCGTATTTGTTTTGTAATTCTCTGTCTGCTCTGGAGACATTAACATTTTACAGTATCTAACAATTTTATAAACCAATTGTGTTTTGATAGAAATGTCCCAAGAGATTGCTGATACGCTGACAGAGATGGAAAACTGTTTCCAGCTTCTGATGCCAGATCCGTTCAATTTTGCGGTGAATGCTGTGGAACCGGAGCTCAGCAAACCAACGTCTGCTAATGAGGCTGGACCTGCATCCCCCTTGTCCTCCCAAGGGGAAGTTAACCCATCCTATTTGGGGTGCATGGATGATGAACAGCCATGCTGCAGCAAGGACATTCTTCCTGTTTCTCAGTGTGTTACAACTGGTAGAAACAATGAGGTAGATGAGAAGCCTGAGCAGAAGGAGATGGATGGAGGCACATGCTCGGATGGTCAATCCGGTGGCCTCACTCTCCATGACGATGATGATTACCAGACTTTCGTTAGGAACCATGGGCTTATTTCACATAAGTATACTCTAGACCTTGAAATCTCCACAGGTACCTGGAAAAACTTTTGACATATAGCTGGAGTCAGCCTCTCTCTGAAGGCCTTTGTGCTCGTGGTTTTGGTTTTGTTTCTATTTCTTAAATGCTGAGGTTACTGAACACCATTTTGCTTTGGGATTCCTGGACACCACTTTGGGTTTTTTTAATTTATTTTTTATTTTTCTATTTCTGGTTCCTCTAGTAACTGTTCTTAGTTTTGGGTGTCCTTGTGTGTGATTAGCAGATTGCATTAATTACCTTCTAAGACTGAGCTTTCTTATTAGTTGTTGCAAGCCCATCACAGCTCTTTCTAGTATCTATAATAAGATGAATCTCTTATATTGAAAAAAAAATCTTTTTATCATATATAATTTTCTTTCTACTTATCTCTTTCTGTCTGTAGCTGGGGAATAAGCTTCTAGTTTAAAAATCTTACAATTGAGTGTTTCTGAAACTTTCTTCTTGCTACTGACAGCTTGCAAGAAGCAATATGAAGTTTTGATAGGAAGTGATTACACCTTTTTTGTATAACTTTGCTAATGTGAGTTACATGTAGAAAAATCAGGATGGCTTGTGTTTTGGAAGTCTCTTACAATTCCTGTCCTAAGGGACTTTCATGTGCAACCAGTAAAGGGGGTATCTTCTCTGTTTGCTGACAGCAGTGGGTGATAAGTATAATTTTTACTTGGATAATGGCATACTTTGCTTCTTTGACAGTCAAGTCCCTGTTACCACCAGGGTTGGGATTATTTTGTATTGAATATGAAGAAACTGGTACAATGAGGCCCAGTTCATTTGAACTTGGGACGAAGTGTAATGTAAATAGTAAGACTGAACTTGTCTGTGGTTTATTTGGTGATTCCTTGTGATGGCTTAACAACTCTTCCTGGCATGCTGGACTGAGCACTTTTCATCTTTTCCTCTGATTTTCTGAATGTGTAGGATAATAGTAGGATAGTAGGAAAATAATTAGCTCTGAACAGAGGAGCATTCCTATGTTTGTAACTTTTCCTAAAGAGATCAAATATCATAGAAAGAGTAATTTGCCTTCTTTAGCTCCTGTGGTGAAGATGCTATAAATGTCATGCACTAACTCATTTTCTCTGTTTTGAGCAGATATTAAAGTGCAAGAAAATGAAGATAATACTGCCATCATAAACAGTGTCATGGATGCTCACAAACTTCTCAGAAATAAGTTCTGGCCTTCTGTGCAGTCCTGGATTCAGGTGGGATAAAGAATTTTTTTTTCTTCTTTTTTTTTTTTAATAAAAAGATGGCAAAACAAGGTCTGGGGTACAGTAAAGCTTGAGGGAGAGTGAGCCAGAAGGAAATTTAGGGTGAAGAAACAGGAACAATTAGAGAAGATTTCCATTTCAGTAAGGGTGGACTAAAGGAGACTGCAGGAGCTATGTAGCTTGTCTGATAGCTCTCAGCCTTGGGTGTGGTACTAATAGGCAATTCCTTGGTTGGTTGATTTTATTTTTTAGATAGGTAAAACTTGGCTTCTTTGCAAAGTCTTAAAATAAAACATAGCTTGTTTTTGTTAGACATCTCTCTCTCAGATTAGCAGTATATCATGGAACCTCCTGCACTGAATTTGGCCTATAGAAGGACACTCTCAGAAGGTGTTTTTGATAGCTGTTCATTCTTTGGCCTCAGTAGTTCCTATTAGTTTTTATAATCTAGATAGGAAAAGAATTGGCTTCACTAGTTGTTACTTGTAAAATAAAGGAATTTGTGACAATGTTGTTTCATTAGTTATGAGGTAAAACTGGACTTTTTTTTTGGCTCAGATTTTAGAAGAAGAGAGTAAGAATGTTATTCTCTTGGTTTGCAGCTACTTACCAGAGCAGGAATCAATGATGATCGGCTAAGATGTGCCATTGAACTCAAGAATAAATTGGAGACTGCTATGAAGAAATACAAGGAAATGAACATTTCCTTTAAAGCAAGAAAAAGAAAAGTGGTGAGTTTCTTAAAATTCTGTTTTACTAGAGAGGACCATTAGTAAAGCTTAGTTTGTATACAGAAAAATACTCTTTCTCTTAAGCCCTAACCTTGGAAACTTTTCAACACAAGTTTTGTTGTAAAGTACACTACTTCAGCTACTTGTAGCTTCCTTCAAGGAGCAGTAAACACCTATATAGTAGTCCAGGGGCCTGGTTATTAGACTAAAACCATTTAAAACATCCCTGTTGTTTAGGATAGAGAAGTGATTAAATGCAGTTTTTATTTACTCTTAGTTGCTTCATGTGTAACACTGTTAAGTCCTCAGCTTCTTTTGTGCATATTTTGCAGTAGACACTGTACTGCCCACATTCTTTCACAGCTTACCAAACTATAAGAGTCTCTCAGTCCGGGACAGTAGTTTCTTTGCTTTGTAGCATTTACTCTATCTAGTAAGCATGTAATGTCACTAAGGTTATCACAGGACAATTTAGAGCATCAAACTATTTCACAGAGATTAACTACCTATGACAGTTCTTGTGAAATAGGTAGAACTTATGAATAGACAGAGGCTGAAAGATCAAATACATTATTCAGATTCAAAAAGGACTCTATGGGCTGTTTACGCAGATAAAAAGCAGAGCTGCATGATACTTATTTCTGTTGGCTGTGATCAAGTGAAATAACTGTGTAGCTTGACATGAAAAAAAGGGGTTTGGGTCAGGGTGGATTGGATTTGGATTTAGTGGATTGTAAGAATTTGATCTGGACATTACACCTTGAGCTAAATTGTGTAGCCTCATTTAGCCATGACTGAGTGTTGTAGACTTTTCTTTCATTGTACAAATGAAGCTAAATCAAGATTAATCTGGTTCATCATCTTAACACCTGCTGATGTGCCACACCAGTCAAAAATGCCAACTCTGAATGAAAAGTACTGAAAGACTGTCTTGTCAGAGGCTTTTGTCTCAGTGAAATATGTGTGCTACCTTTATGCAACCAGCTATGAAGGAATCCAGACATCTGCTGTCATTCCTGCCATTTGCTTGACAGGACTTCATTTGCTGCACCTCTGCATGGAATATTGGGTGCTATATTTCTTGTAAGATGTAAAAGACATTCAAGCCTTGATTTTTCTCTGTGTGTGTGAACGTGAATGTGTGTGTGTTTTTAGAGTGGTATTGTTGCCACTTATGAGAGTGACCAATGCTATCTATATGTTTATATATAATAATTTGAAAGCTAATAAATTCCATTGCTAAAAGAGAGAAAAAACCCAAAAACCTTGTGCTCACAATGCCTTCAAAATGAAGCAATGCAGACTGAGTAAACTTAAGCATTGAAAACAATATATAAATATTCCTAGGGTTTTTCCCCAGTGGAAAATAACCAAATTTAGTGTTAGTGCTGAGTTATTTTAAATTTATAACCTGAACATAGAGAGCTTTGTACTACAGAAGGAAACTGTATAAATTATATTTTATTCATGTGTCAGATGACTTTATTGAAACGTAAAAACGTGGCAAATTGAGAGTCTGGTTGAACAAAATAAACAGAATCTCTTGGAGCATGGTTATTAAATCCCCATCTGTCAAATATTTACATGTCAGCATGTGAAACACTGCACACATCTCCTCTTTAATTGACCATTGCTGCCTGTTAGGTATTGTGGCTTTGTCTGGACGTCCTTGTGTCCTTGGAGTTATAGCTCTTGCCATGCCAAAGTTTTGCTGTCTTCTGTATCTCTAATGCCAAGAGAAGAAGTAGTGACAGCCTGTCTGTCCTTCAAAGCCCTGGCTCCCAGCCACCCTGTCCTGACTGCATGGTGCTTTAGGGATATGGGATCAGCAAAGGCTGTATCTGATCACATGTGGACATGAGCACACCTGGAAGTGAAGGGGAGCATTGAGTAAGCAGAGAGGGAGGATGTGAATCAAGTGGCTGAGTGCAGAGGGTCCCCTGTCAGTTGGTTTGTAGCTGATCTGTGCCATGTCTGTGTTTGGATAGGGTGGCAGTTCTGGGGATGCGCTCTGGGGTGTATCCTTAGCTGTATCCTTAGCTGGAGAACTTAAAGGTGAATTGTTTGTGTACTTGCTCATTTCAACTGTAATTATGATCCTGCACCACAGCAAGCCATTCTTTCGGGGAGAGAGTGATTTTATTTAATTAGCAAATATAAAACAGAGGGATGAGGACTTGGCAACTTGGCTGGGGACTTGGGCTTGCCCATTCTCCTGGTACTTTTTGCATTTTCTTCGGGCTCAATCTCCATGCTTCTGTGGCCATTGATTTCCCCCTTTTTCATCTCTTCTATTCTATGCTTTGTTCCAGTTCTGTCTGAGAACAGAGGGAATAAAAGGCTTTACCCATCCTCAAACTGAGATCAAGAAAGTTGATAAATGGAAGGGCTTAGTGAGACACAATGAAACTGGAGATTTATTACTGTGAACTCTACCATAACTCTCAATCCCACAGAGATTTAGATTGCCACTTTAAAGAGGGAAGGTCCTGGGGTCCATTACTATTGCCATGTGTCATTGCTACTCTTTTTTAGCTGATCAGTTACACATGGATGTGGCTGAAATGCAAATAATTGTATGTATCTGGAGTAATTCTTGATGCTGCAGTTCAGTATGAATATGCCAACAGTGTAGCTGGATGTAAATTACACTGAGAGCAAGAAATTGACAGTTACCTGGCCTGATTCTACAGAAGAAATATTTGCTTGGTTCACAAGGTGTGTGCTTTTGGCAATCCTTATTATTACATCCATGCTTTCCATTGTTTCTCATTTCATTTTCCGTATCACTCCTGCCAGGGCAGGAGCCTTTGGCAGTCAGAGCCTGTCACACAATTAGCATAAGTTACTTTCTCTGAAGTTTTTTTTTACCTTTATTGAAGAATGGAAGTCACAGTGCTTTGCAAACCACAGGAGAACTTTCTGTAGGTTTAGGGAACTTGCCTTGTACAAAGTCACTTGAAGGAAAGCACAGAACTTTATACAGTGAGACACTTCAGCTTAAAATGGTTTATAGTGACATGAGCTATAACCACTTCTTTCTTTTCTCCTCCATGAGAGTGAAGAGCACAAACCATCAGAGAGCCTTAATTACAAGGAGGGCCATCATTTCTGTGTGACACTTAGGCCTTGCCAGCACAAGTAATGTCTGGTTTGTGCTTGCCTCTCAGGAGCTGTGGAAGGAGAGGGAAAAGAAAAACAAAGGTTATCCTTTGACTGTCTAGAAACAAATCCCTTGCAGTGGATTTTATAATTATTAGTACATCCCAGCTGCCCAGTCTACACATTCCCCATTCCCACTGCTATGCCCCCAGAAGATCAGAAGTCAAGGCATTTCTTATGAGCTGTTACTTTTTCAAATGGGTGGAGGATGGACAAAAAAATGGCAGACTTCCTGTATTGGTCAAAGGCAGTGAGTTTTTATGTGCTTACACGAGTTGTGTTCGCTGCACTTGAACTCTTCTTTGGGGTGTCAGTCAAGTTTCTGACAGGAAATGCATTTTGAAAGTGTAAACATTTTGAGGGTTTTGAACTTCGTTTTTCTGTGAATCTGGGTTTTAGCTGAATCCAGGTGAAGGGGGAGCTGTAAAAGGGCTTCTATTTCATGGTACCGGGATGCTCGGACATGGCCCTTTCTTCTCTGAGTGCCTGCTCGGGATAATTCCAGTGCCCAGTAGAGGGAGTGCAAACTGCATGCTCCACGTTTTTCTCTGTGCCACCTTGATCCAAAGCCAGCCATCTGCTCAGTGTGTGTTTTCAGGCAAATTTACTACAACAGCAACATACCAGAGACACTTCAAGTTAATTCGTGACTCTATGAATTATTGTAGAAGTACAATTGTAATTATTGGCTTAGATTGGTGTTTAAATAGACATTACTGTTTCCAGACTTTTGATTCTTTTGCAGGAATAACTTATGACCAAATCGTTCTTTAAAATATTTTTTGCTGGTTAGAAATAGATTTGTTTCATAATGTCTTCTTCCTTTTCTTGTGATACTGGGTTTTAATTTTTGTCTTGTTTAATGTCTGGTTTGCAGCTGAGTAGATGCAAATGAACATGCAGTTTTAGAGAGGACGAGTATGTACTGCATATTAAATCATGCACACTACCTTTCACTTACATCCTTTCCATAAAAATTACCCATTGGGATAATACTTGCAATCCTGCCATTGTTAATAGAAATGCAGTTCATTAGCTGTATTTTGTACACTCGAAGTATGCTTATATCTTATGTAATTACCTTGGGAAGCCACAGAAGGTTTAGTACTCAGGCTGGCTGAAACTTGGACAGACAGAATTCAGGAGGAAGATGATGTGAGAAACACCCCATTCATATGTCTGTCAGCAGAGGGATCACTTACTGTGCCTGCCTGTTACACCTTGAATTTTAAATTTCAAATTACCTTTACAACCAGGGATATATTGTTTTTCATTAACTGTATTCATTACTTTTTGTTTCACCTTTCCTTATCTTCTGTCAAATCTAAGCATGCTCTTGGATCTTGATTTATTCTTGTACTTAATTTTATCCATGTGAAACATCTGGTTGAACTCAATAATGCCATTAATAATCAGATTTGGAGGAACCTGTCCTTGTGTTGTCCAGAACCTGATACTGAAACCTCACTATAATACAATTCAGATTTTTTTCAGAGAGAGTAATGTCAGAGAATTGTTATAAATTTACAATTTAAATATTTGCTGCTCATTGTTTAGTCCTAAAATATATTAACAGGTTAAAATTTTAATATGTTATAAATTAAACCAAGAGTTTTACCAACTACTTAGCTACAAGACTATTGCTGATTTTTTTTTTCCCTGTGTCTTTAACTACAGCTTGGAATTTTAGCAATTCTAACGAGTTATTTCTACCTAATCATTTTGTAGCTTTATAACCAGCTTTTTTCAAGTCTGTCTTTTTGTTAAATTAGTGCCTGCTTTAGAAAAAAAAAAGCTGCACTTGAATTTTAGATTTTTTTTCCTGCTTTTGTAGCCATAGAGAATCCAGTCCCTCTGACAGCTTTCTGTACTCACATCCTTACAGTTTTTTCCTCTTGTTCATTTTAGAGAAGTTGTTTCTGGAGGTTAGGTAATTGTCCTCAGTGATACCTTACAGTGCCTGAAATCACATTTGCTGAAACATGCTCAGCCCATGTAGCAAGAGAGACACCTTTGTAGAGAAGTCTTTTCCCCTGGTGCTGCTTTTTAACAAAACCCCTGCCTCTTAACAAAAAGTTGCCCTTTGAAAACTGGAAGCATTTCGTTTTAAGATTTGAATGGTAACTTGATGTTGATTGTTAGTATGTTTTCTGTAAAGAAATATAGGAATATTTGATGACTACATCAGCATTACACCTAAAGATGTTCTTTACCAGATTCTATACATTGTTAGCATGTAATGTGGTTGGAATAAATAATAAAATTTAATAATGTTTGTATGGTCAAATTGGTAGCCCAGGCAACATTTAAATTTTTTTTGTTTGTTTTTAATCAAAAAAGCCAGGTCAACCATAACTGTAAAAGTAAACACAGAATATTAAATAGGTCATACACATTCTTAACGCTCCCTCTTCCCTCCTCCCTATTTTAATTGTCGTTATTTTTATTGTCATGTTTGTCATGTTATTATTTCTGTTAAACATCTCTTTTGTAATCACTTTTCAGCTAAAAGCTTTCTATTTTTCTAAGTTTTATTAGGATGTAGGACTGATATAAAACAAAACACTGTAAAATTAACCCTCAGAACAGCTCTCCCTTGTTAAAGTGTCTGAACAGCTGGGTGATGGGTTTGGTTGGTTCTGTTTCTTTCCTAGAGCTCAGTGTTGCTGTGGTATGTTTTATGCTTTGCCCTGGCCATGGAGCCTGCCACTGCTATGAAGTTATTAAAAATATCTTGTTATGCAGATCTAGGCATGAATTCCTAGGGTTGTCACTGTGACGACCTCTGATCCCTGTCTGATTCGCAGGTCACACAATGCAATTTGGAGCTCTTCTAATAGAGTGTAAAATAAAGTAGGATGTCTCCATCATCAAGTTAACCCTTATGTTAAGTATTTAAGTTTTTCAGGCCGAAGGGTCATCTCCCTTGATTCATCTATGAATACTGAGCAGTGTGTACTCTGTAAGTAGGACATATAAATTTGCTTCCAGCTTATTATCCATCCTGCCTTACAAGGGGAAACAGTATATTGACGTGAATTTATTTGTGAGGTTCACAGAGGTACATTGCTAAATGTGTGTTTATAAAAATGGAAAAGGAAGAAAATTTTTAGTCTTGAAATACGTACTAATGCATTTAAATTTAGCTGATGCAGCAATATTAAAGTAAATGTATTCACATGTGCCTGAAATCCACAATCAGAAATACATGTAAGGTTATGTGTATCTTGCATAGAATAATTTGTTAACCTGTCTGTAATAAATTAGGTTTATGTCATTGAGTTGTATATTTACCTGTTAAAAATACAGCCTCTGAATGTGCAGTTCAGGTGAATTTATAAATGTGATCCTGGAAGTCAGCTGCAGCTTATTTTTAGAGTGTGTGTGTGTGCAGACTGGAGCACCTGTGCATTGGTGGTGGATACAAAGTTTTAGCAGCTTGAGTTTGCTGTGGTCTAAATGATAGGTGGTAATCCATCAAATGCAGTGAAACTTTTTTTTTTTTGCATGGATGGGTGCTAATGGGAATCTTGTTATACTGCATTTAGATGAAAATGACATTTTTTCCCCTCCTCAGCTCTAAAATTTAGCTTTTATCATGTGTAGGCCTCTGAATAATAAAGAAATTAAATAGCTCAATATTGCCTAAAATATTTTAAGGGATTACAGGAATACATCCATCTCATAGATGACCTGGACTAGCTGCAAAGCACTGGAAAACCTAATGACTTCTCTAGGGAGGTATAAAGAAAGAGGTATTTTTGGTTAACCTTTGCATTACCAGGCCATAAACCAATTTTTTAGTCCAGAAATGGGTACAGGCAGTCCTGGACCTCACTACAGCCTTATCAGTGGCTTTAAACAATTTCATCTGGGCCGGTGTGCAGGAACATGGGTAGTCTGGAAAGGAGAAAAAGGAAGGGTAGTTTACATGTTCAGGGTACCACTTGTGACCTTGACATTGGATATCCAAGAGCTGCTTTCTTCAGCGACAAAATTAGGGCTTTCCTACTGACTGTACAAAGGGGAAGCATCTTGGGGACTCTGCTCTGGGAACAGGCTAAGTGTGGACTCTGAATATGATTTCATGTCATTTGGCTTCTAGCTTTGTTGTCTTCATCACACCAGTCTTTGAACGTGCAAACCTTTCCTTTTGTCTGAAGGAATGAAAAACTGAGTAGGACTTTACAAAGTTTCTGTACTCATAGTTACCCCTGAGTTAAGAAAATAAGTCTGGTTTTCAAGGCACAGATGATGTGCAATGCTATTTTGTGTTTGCCTCTTCTTTTGTTAAAATTATTTCATCCATTTCTACAATTCCTGAAATGTTAAAATGAAGTCCTGCTGGGTATTTCTTAGTGTGTTATGTAGCTACCAGTTCTGCTTCTTAGCAGGTGGTTCTTTTTGTACAGGTTGCTGTTGTACAGGGAACAGCAGCTTACATATCTTGGTAATGATTTTATGGAAATGTGATCTAAACATGAGCAGAAGTGAAAAGGGATAGTCCTGCTCTATTTCATCCCTTGATGATTCCCAGTGCCTCCCTTGTACCCACACTTGAGTTCCTGTTGCTGCAGGGACCTGGACTGGGTGGAACCTAATCCAGAAAAGATTTCTGTAGCAGCACTAAACTCAGTTAGTGGGCCTGTCCCTTTCAGAAGCTGAATAAACTCAGGTGATTCAGATTTGATTATAAATGTCAGTCTTTACTTAATGAGAGAATTCAGATTGTCAAAGTGATACATGATTAGCTCATCTCCCAGTGTGAGTGAAACGTGATGAAAGTAACATATCAGATATTACTGTTAAGTATATGGTTTTTACTGTGTAATAAGCTGTTGTGCCTGAAGTATGTATAGAAACTGCATGGGACAAGTACATTGCTGTACTTCTAAAAGTAAGATGTAATCTTTATTTTTGTATAAATATTACACAATGACATTTAAGAGACTGACACTATAATCACTTTGGATAAAACAAATTAAATATAGGTATCAAATGTAGGTGGTCAGCATAAATTTTGTAGGAACCAATTCTCTCTTATTGGGGGACTTCATTAACATTAATAATGAAGGGTAGCAGACTTATATTTTAGCTCCCTGGGATGCATGGAATGGAACAACATTGTTAGACTGGGAAACCTTCACTAATTTAAGTAAAACTGCTACATCTCCCCTGAATCTGATATTTATTTAATGAAAAATGTGGATTATGCAGGAGAACTTGGCCTTTTTACTGTACCTACTTAAGGATTAAGATGATTTATGCAATTTATTGATTTGGGTGGATAGTAGGAGCCCAAGTAGTGAGGTATGAAAATGCATCTGAGGACACATCTTGGGTGATTATTACTAAAGAAATACTGAACTTGCCTCGCAATATCTTCCTCAGGTAGTAATTTTGTCCTATGTACCAGTTTTCTAGACTGCCTTCATTTGCTGTCCTCTGAAACTGTAAAGGCACACTCTGGTACACTGGGTCTGTAGGACATACAATTTTTTTTCCTGAAAGGATCCATGAAGATCCAGGATCTTTCAAGCTGTTTTTTGAGCTTGCCCCTCCTGGACTGCAAGAATCCTCACAGACTATTGCTTTAGAGAAAAACTGGTTCATAAGGTAGTTGTTATACTGCTAAAGCAGTTTGGAGTAAGGTATGCTTGTTCTCCAGTGTTGTGCTTTGTCTAAGTGTTGGGCTGGAACCCTTTAAGCCTTTTTACTAACTAGGAAATTAGGAAATAATGTGAAAAGTGCATTCCTAAATAAAAGTCAGTCTGTCCAAGATGCTGATGTGCTGTTGAGCAACTACACATAGAATGAATGGTGATACTTTTACGGGTGAACATAAAATGTGCTTTGCCTTGACCACATATCTAATTTGCAGTCATCGGGGCTTGAATTTATGTTCATATCACAAAGTGAAGGGGAAGGAGGGTGTGTGGGAGGTCCTTATAAATACAGCTCTGTTAGTAGTTTGTGTTTTCCTTGTGTTACACATGGGAAAACGCGAGCATGGTTCTAAAATCTGTCCAAATGCCAACATTTATTTTATATGTCATTCTGTGTTGGATGATATAAAAGAATGGAAAAGGAGAAACTTGTCTTTACATTTAAGATACACTGTTTGACTACTCAGTTTCTATTACTGGCACTGTAGAAATTATTTTTACCCCAGTATCTGTTTTCTTTCATAGAATATCCCCAAATTTCATTTAACATGGCTGAAGTATGTTTTGTGTTGTGGTTGAATAAAAAATGTATGTGCTTAAGGTTGCCCCCCTAACTAGGTTCTACAGCAATAAATATTCTGGTTCCCTAACCAAAATCTTCTAGAAAAATATTTAGTTGGCTTTGAGTAGATGCACATGAGATATTGGCATGGTGGAATAATTTGCAAGATCTTTCAGGGAGGGTATTAGCATATAAATAGCAGATGCAATGACGACCATCACAGCTGAGTACATTTAATTTTTAGTTTATAAGATAGAATGGGTTTTTAAATGCATAGCCATCAAGCCTGCTGAAAGACAAATGAAGTTTAGAGTTCACTTGTCTGAGGATGCCTTACATCATTTTTTTTTAGAAAAGGGAAACAGGCACGCATAAAACTGAACAAAAGTGATTTCTTGGGTGAAAAGTAATTGAGATTGCAAACCAAGTTAATTAGACCATGCAAAATTTATTTAATGGTCCCAGCTGTAGTTTGCAAGTGGTGTTTTAGTGAGTAGATATGACTTCTTCATGTGCTATCGTTTCTCTTCCTTCTTTTTCTAAAATAATTAGTAGTGGCTGTACATCTAGTCCTATAAACTGATTGCATTGTATATTTCAGTAGTTTTATTGCTTGCTATAATTATGATTGCAGAGACCCGGGTTTTTAATCCTCATAACAATGTAGCCATCAATTTGTATAAAAGTGAGAAAAGGATCAAAGGCTTTTCTTCACATCTTTCCAAGTGCTGTGTGGTGGGTGGAAGCTTTTTTCACATTCATTACTGGTTGGGATGGATGAACAAGGCCTTTTACTGGGGCTCTGGTTGCACTGAGCTGCACTAACAGATGGAGGCTGTTGGAGTGTTGACTACAAAGTAAAAGAAACAATTGAATTTCTACTGGCATCCAGTGTTTCCAGTATTTTTAATAATGTAGAGTAATAAGGAAACATCTGTTTTTTCAATTTTTTTAAATGTGTTTGGGAGGAAGTGGTTTGATTGCATTTGTCTAGTTGGAATAGTCAGCACTATTTTAAATTTTTTGTGAAAATCAGGAGAATTGAAATGTTCTAATTGATTACAGTGAAAATAATGCATGTATGTTTTCTGTCTTTTTTTAAACCATGTTCTCATGTGTAAATAAGTCCAGCTCAGGAATCTGGAAATTGCCTAGCTAAATCCCATTTCTTCTCCCAGGAATATAGATAGCTAGCACCACCACACTAAAAAAACCAACACATAGTTTTGCAAATGCATCGTTCTATGACTTAGATAAATAAATAAATAGATAAACAAATGTCAGCATTTTAGAGCAGATTAACAGGCTAAAAATCCCCTTCCCCACGGAACTTGAAGAGCAGTGGTGGTGCAAGCAGCCTCTGGTGTTTGGGGATCTGCTCTCCCTTTAGATGGACCATTATGCAGTGACAGAGAGGAGGTCGTTCACCCTCCATCTCTGGGAAGACTGGTGGCCTGTGTTAGTGAATTTCCTCATATCACCTGATAATTAGAATGGATTTGAAACCAGGTACTTTTTTCTCACGTTCTTTGACAGGTGACTGAGAAACAAGCAGTTGTGTGACTACCTATCTTTGAGGTATTTAGTCTCGTACACTACAAGAAAAGCTTTACATTGTGGTATTTATCACTTGGTCTTCTATTTTACTTCCCTTCTGACATGGCACACTAGAAATGTCATATTGCTTGTTTGTATCTTAGTCTCCTTTTTCATGTTTGCAAGTACCCTAACCACCTACTCCTAAAAGGATTATAATTTACTAATTCACCCACTTAAAACTATTGTCTTAAATATTTATTTCTTCCTATTTAATGGTGGATTGTTTATTTTTATTTTTTTATTGACTGAAGAAATTTACTTATAGTGGAAACATAGATAGGAGGTGGTTGAGCTTTCCTACTACATCTGTAGAAGTTGCTTTTGGAGCTTTCTTCGTGCTTGAAAAATAGAACTTAAAAAAAAATGAAGATACTTTTCTAATCAATAATGTTGCCCATGAGCTTTCTTGCTTTCTCTAGAAAGGAAATGGAGCAAACGAGCATAAATGGGATGGTTTTGATAAAGTACTGCTGGAATGAAGTAAATTGAGATATAACTACCTACTATTACTGTGCAACTTCTTGAATTTCCAATGGTGACAACTTTAATATTTTAAAGTAAAAAGATAACTTATTTATCTTGTTAAGAATTTTATCAAGATAAAGACTTTGTCTGTTTGAAGGGAAAAGAGGGCTTAATTCCTGATAGTTAGCTAAGCAGTTAATTTTTTTTACAGGAAATCTAAATTTAATAGAAGACCCCAGGGAAATTCAAGGGTGTGAACAATACGCATAATATTTTATGAAAATGACCCCCATATTTAAAATCTGGCATTATATGTTATGCATTGTAGCACCAAGTCCACATCTACCTTTTAGAAAATTAAAACACATAAATTCTGTTTAGTGTTTGATATGTGCTGCACTAGCTGAAAGCCATAATGCCCCTAAAACCTTGGGTTGCTTTTCACCTTTCATAAATTCCTGGGTAGATTCTATACAAAAAATAATTTTCAGCTCCGTGGCTCATTGTTATTCAAACTTGATTGATTGTCGTCATTTACTCAGTGAGGAAGTTAAGTGCTCCTGTCATTTCTGAAGAGTATAATTGGGACGTTTCACAGGTCAGCAGTAGTGACAGGTTTCCCTTTTGATTAGTGTTAGACTGATAACAAAAATTACAGTTTCCTATGATTAATGTTTTCCATAGTACTTGAATGCACAGTTCATGGATTGTACCTAAACAAAGTGAATTTGCATCTGATTATGCCTTTTCTCTGTCAGGCTTTTCATGTGCTTTAAAGTTTTCGATCATGCAGGTAATACAGCAAAGTTGCTTCCAGTGCAGTTTTCAAGTGGAGGATTAGTGAAGTCCACTGAATTTTAGTGTATTACCATACAGAGAGATATGTGCCTCCAGTGATATGAACAAATTAGGTGAAATTTCAATTAAAGATAGTACCCTGCTCTCCCTCCAGTCCTCTCAGATATGACATGCAAGGAAATACTGGTGTTATATCCCTGCTATTTTAGGTATAATCTGGCAACTTAAATGATCAGGCTGAACTGAGTTTTTTCCTCTCACTAGTTTGACACTATTTCTCTGTTCCTTAGACCTGTTGCTATTTATTTGTTTACACACTGAGTGAAAACTAAGGAAATGCACTGAATTTACTTTCCCTGTTTTATGATGCAAAAGTTAGTTAGTTTGTATGTTAATGGCACAAAGTTTTAGACTAAGGTCATCTATGACCCTGGTGAAATCTTTTTTTAATAGCTAGATAAAAATGGAACCTGAGTATGAGAATTATGATGATGTCCTTCTTGTAGCTGCAGAAATACTGGTGGTTATTTGCTGGAGGTTACTTCCAAATTTAAATTGTCCCTAGTAGATGGAAAGGGAATGACCACCAGCAGAATTTCAAAACCAAAATACAAACTGACTAACTTCTCTTCAATCTCTAGCCCTCTTCAGATGTGCAGTACAAAATATGATGATTTTTTTCTGTCTAAAGGCCATTAGGAATATCTTCTAAAAGATAAACTATCCTGATATAGTGTCAGACAGATGTTCTGCTTTCAAATCTAGTGGCTTTGTGAGTTTGTGATTAGTGGTGGAACATTTGATCCTTTCTTTGATTAGAACTGTACTTTGAGTTCTAGTGAGGAGGTCAGTCTCAGTCTGCATCTGTCTTGGCTGGGCCAGGTATGGCCTGAAGTGCTGCTTTTCTTTAGATCAGGAAAAATTATTACAGTGGGAAACAAAAAGTAAACCAAGGGTGCAGGATCCAGCAGCAGAGCCTGAATGTTGGCAGTTCTCGAGGTGGGGATAATTGGGCTGAGACTGCATTGGGGTTCTTACCTGTCTTTGGCAGCAGGGTGCTCTCAAATGTGATTATACTGAGACTTTATTTTAAAATGAAGTCTAATTAGGTGTTCTCTGATAAGAATGCAATAGTAAATCAGCTCTCATCATCTGGACAGTGAATCTGATTTTTTCTCCACTTCTTCAGTGGAACTGCAGCTTTCTTAAATCAGAGTAACTTTTGAAACAAATGGAGGAATCTTACTTTTAACTTGTACCACCCATTCATTATGTGTTACTGTGTATCTGTGTAATAATATCAATTAACAGTCTTCATTAGAAATTAATTCAGTCCAGCTTACAGTTAATACTGGCCAAAAAGAAATACTGATTTTTTTTTTGAGATATTGTTTGTTTTAACTTTTTAACTACATTTAATAAACCAAGATAAGCTGCCAGATTTTTGGCTTCAGAGTATATGTATGACTTAAAGGAACTCAGCTGTGACACAAGATTAGAGTAGTGAATTAAACTGGGAAAATTCTGCTGCAGATGAAACCTGCAGTATCCTCTGGTGCTTGTAACAATGAGTAGTTGGTATGAATATTAACAGAATCCAGGTGCACTAATAGAAGTAAAGAACACAGCTGAAAATAGTGAAAATTATGGTATTACTTATCTATTGCTTTGGGTTGCTGCAATGAAGTGGAAAAAGTGATAGCCTGTGCTAAGGTTGGATTTAGTGAATACCGCTTACTATTTCCTTGTAAAAGCACATGGCAAACATGCAATAATGTAATTATGTTGTTGGGAGTGAGGTGACTCTGAATGTGGGTAAAGGAAACAAAACTTAAAGTCTCCATCGTTGTTGCCTTTTCAGGGTAGTTGGCATTTGCTTTTTTAAAGCTCTGATGCTACAGACCATGTCTGGTGACACAGATTCTTTTAGCTTACATGTAATTGAGAACTAAAATAATTTTCAGGTGTGGAACAAGCTTAGAAAAGGTATAGATTTCATAGCACATATACAGAAGTTGCTAGCTAAACAATTAAACAATTTGTAATACCATTTAACATGCCACAGACTATTTGGGTGCTGCTAAATGAGTAAAATCATCCAAATGAGAAGAGGTAAGGCTGTACTTTGCTCATTAAGTCAAAATCTTGATGTTATTTTAAGATTTTTTGGTCTTATTTTATAGCTTCACACTTTCTCAGACTTCACCAACTGCATGTGTTCTAATGGATAAAAGGGGCTTTAAAGAAGCCCTTAGGACAGAGTATGGCTTTAGAGATAAAATGTTAAGCAAAGGCCTAATCTTAGGTAAAGATTAAATACATAATTAGGGAAATAGAGAAGTCTCAGTAGGGCTATCAGGATGTCCGCTAAATATTTTCAATGTGAAGGGAAATGAAAAACAGTCTTCACATTAAAATAAAAAGAAAATAACCCCAACAAAAATACCTCTGCAGATGAAAGCCTCGGATGATGATGACGATGATGAGGATGAAGATGAATTTGTGGAGGTCCCTGAGAAGGAAGGTTATGAGCCCCACATTCCAGACCACCTGCGTAAGGAATATGGTGAGTTTGCCCAGCTGTGACAAGCTTTATCCCTGCATGTTACTGCTGCAGTAAGGTAAATAAACAGCCATTCTGAGGTAATAAAGTGATCAGTGGTGTGGGTAATCTCTGCCTGCTCTGAGGAAGTCATTACATGGACACCGGAGCAGCGATTGGCTCTAGATAAACAAATACTTTCTAGGAGCAAGAGCAACTGAGATGAGCAGCTTATTTCATTCCATCATCTTCCACTGGAGTTCAGAGCCAGAAGCGGCACCTGTGTGCTTGTAGGTGTGCAAAACACATTCTGGGAGTGAAGGGATTGCAAAGTAAAGTTGGCAGGGAGCCTGAATATTAGAAATGCTGGTGACAGGCTGGTGAGATGGGAGAAGGTGCTGTTCCATCGCCTGCATTAGTAGCAGCTGGAGATGCACAGCCACTTCCTCCCATAGAATGGCCAACTTAGAGCTCTGCAAGGTGGCTCTTTTTGTTTGGGTATTGCTGTCAGAAGATGTTAAATGCAGCTCAGCCTTCAAGTGCAGCATTACAGCCACTGAGCACATACCAGATGACAAACTATAATTTTGCCTTCTTATTAAAAGTAGATCATTTTTAAATAAAGTTATACTTACTGTGTGTTCTTGCAAAATTGGGGGGGGGGGGTTACTGAAGAAAGTTCATTCATCTTAATTCAATTTCAGTGCATTGCTCCTTGTCCTTTGTACATCTTGCTTAGTAAGCCTGCAGCTTTACCTCTGTGTAACTTGGTATATTTGAGGGCTCCCAAGATTTCAGTACATTCTAGAGAAGGGTAGCTGCCAGCACAAAGCTTTAAGTTAAAAAACTGGGAAGTGTCTTGCTCCTGCATTTGTCTGTGAGTATTTGTGTAAGACTGGTGCTGTGCTGTGCTTTTTTCAGTCCTGTTGATGCTTATTTTTCCCTTTTCTGCAGTTTACCTCATAAAAGTCAGGCTGCAGCTACCACCTGGAACTCATTTTCCATATCTTTAGCAGCAGCCTAAGCAATACTAGCATGCAAAACGTCAGTTTATACTTGTCAGCTGGAAGTGAAATGTATTCACCTTCCCTTTTATCCTGTCTTCCTCATGAACACACATTTTTTAAAAATAAAGCATCTTACCACTCTTTGTATCACACTAACAATACTTGGCTGCTATTTGAATTCCTTCTTATAGGGAAGGATAAAGAAGCAGCCTACTATCTACTCAGGGATATTTTAAAAATCTATATAAAATGGATTAAGAATTTCCCAATTTGTATTTAAACTATTGTTGATAGGAAAATACATTATAGTGAAGGGATCAATCAATCAGAAAACAAAACCTCTCTCTCATTTTGTATATCTGTGGTTATGTAATGAGCTAATGGTCACACTTGGCTGTTCTTTATCTGACATGTTCTTTAAAAATAACATTCTGAAAGAAACTGATCATTCCCGATGGTTCTGAAGACATTCAGCTTTACTTGCTGCCATTTAAAGTTATTATGTAAGTTCCCAGTTTAGGAAATGGTCTGAAAATAACTCAGAATTCCTGAAAATCACAGCTTAGAAAATGAAAGTCTGCACAAGTGGAATATTCTAGCTGGAACATTAACCTTCCATGTAAAATAAAATTCCAGCGTTAGGTGGAAGGTGTGAATGGTTAAAAGCTTTTTTCTTTTTTTTGTTACTTTTTCTGAACAAGCCATATTAACTCATTATATTAAGCTGGAAAACACAGTTTTAAAACATGACTGTGGAGATGTATTGAAACATGACATGTAAATTACTGATTTAAAATTCACTTTATTCCCTTTCACTTCTCTCACAAAAATATATCCTACCAACATGGTAAATTTTGTGGTTCCCCTGAGGTCTGAAAAACTTGTAAAAAATGAAAATATATTTAGAGACAAGGGAAGTTCTATGCATAAGTATACAGACACATGCAGTTGTATTAGCTGTGTATGTATGTGGTTAATGATTACAGTCTCAAAATTGGTGATGATATTAAATACAGAAATTGAATTGAGCATGGGTGCAGTTGGGGTGGAGGTAGAATTGAACAAGTCTATTTGAATCTTGATGTATAAAATGAAATGTAAATTTGTTAAAAGAATTTAGGTGATTAGATAATTGAAGTGTGAAGATATAACCCATTAGAGGTGTCATGCCAAATTAGCATTACCAGAATTTTAATGACCTCTCATTTGTATAATCCTTATTTACACTTGCATCTGATGTCTGCAGCTGACAAGAGGCCAGCCCTCCTGTGGGACCACAGAGCCATTTTCAATACACTGTGGTGCTAAAGAGGAACATTGGGCTGAAAAAGAAACAACACTGAAAATAATTTTCATGCAGTTGCTCTGGTTCTCAGCACTGGGCACTGCCATTGCTGATATCCACTGAAGAGTGACCTGCCCTTGTACGGCTGGTATTGCTGAGCCCTGGAAAATGGAGTCATTATTCATTTAAAGGAGAACTTTAGGGAGAAATAAAATATTGTTGCCACTTCAGATTTTCCACATTCTGGCCTTTGCTGGTCAGCTGTTGGTTCCATTGGCATAAAGCCTTAGGGAGGATGAGGTAAGGGATGGAACTGTGCAGCTTCTGACATTGTTCTTGTGCCATAGAACTGAATTTTTGGCTCATGCCAACAGATGAGAGATTCCTTCCTTGGCTTGGCTTGCAGCTGGGAAGTGATCTGTTTTGAGAGATGTGCTTTTCCATGTAAAAATGGAACAATTCTCAGTCTAGTCCAAAGCATCCACTTTAGCTGATAGTTCTTGTCTGTGTCCCAGTGCAAGCATTATTTACCCATGCAATTCTCCTTTGAGGACAGAGGAGTGCTATTTCTGTTTAACAAGAGGTGACATGAGGAAAACCGTCTGACTTGGGACTATTAGCATTGGAAGCAGTGTATTGGTTATAAAGTTTCATCTTTATCCAAGATTATATTAGGAATGATTGTGTGGTCACAAACCATTATTTTGACTCTGGTTAGTAAGATTATTTCTCTTGTATTTGAGCCTTAAGCCAGAATAGGTCTCTAATAGCTACTTTAGTGGTTCACATTGCATCTTAAAGTCTGCTTGAGAGTTTTTTCTTATGGGGATCAAAGCTACGGTTCTAAAATCTCAAGGCTTAGTTCTGTCCTTTTCAGAAAATTTTCCCTCTTCTCATGACAGTGTGATGTGCTTTTTTTGGGTTAGGTGTCCCCAGACTGCGTTTCCTAATCTGATGGTATCTGAGTGATACTTTTCTGTGTATTATTTTCTTTTTGTTGTTGTTACTATGAAAAGTTGTAACAATGTGAATGCTTATACCCCTGTTGAGCTAATAAGATGTACAAAATCATTATTTCCTTAGCAGAATAGTCATCATCTGGTTCTTTCCATAGAATTGGGAGTGCTTCAGGCTCCTGACAGACATCCTCCAAGATGTACAGGGGACACAGTGGTTAAAGCAAAGTGGCCTCAGAAATGCAAAACATCAGAGAGTCATCATTACAAATTATAAAACAAGGAAGCCAGGCATGTTATCTAACATACACACTATTGCTGTGCTGGCTCCAGCTTAGCTCTATTTGTTTCCTTCATTTTTGATGCAGAAATAGTTATTCCATACCATAATAATGTGCTCTTTTATCCTTCGTGTTAATGAAATTTCTCCCATTAAAAAAAAGTTTTGCTATTTTACATAGTGGATTTAAATCTACACATGGCAAAAAGAGCATGTATGCAAGTGTTGATGGAAGCAAAACAGATCTAATTTTGACCTGTGAAGAATTGATAGCTTTTAAATTGGTCTTTTTTTCCTTCATAGAAACATCTAACAGATTTAGTTATACAGACTTATTATCTCTTGATTTTACAGTTGTGTTTTCTTCTATTCCGTCGTGGCGTTTTAGCTGGGTTTTTTTTTTTTTTTTTTTTAATAGTACCCGTGAACATCCTCTGGAAATCACAAGGCAAAAGCACAAATTCTAAGTGTTACTTTTTCTGTTACATGTAGGCATCTCTGACATACTCAGTGAAAAACTTGTTTTCAGTACTTACTAGTCTTTTAGGGAAATAATTTGTTTGGTTTTCTGTTGCTGGGATTCATTAGGATTTGCCAGTGTTAAGTGTATTTGAAAACCTTGCTAAAATCCATTTTGTAATAGCTTTTAAAATGGGAGGGAGTTTAGGCTTCCACATGGGAGAGAGTGATTGTCATGGCAGTGATCGTGAAGTAGACTTGACTCAAGGCTGACTGTACATAAGAGAACTCAAGTGTGGGGTCAGTAGAGCAGCTTCTCTTTCTAACAGGTGCCTATATTTCATAGACAAAGTAAGGTGTGTTATTTGGGGTGAAATGCAGGTCTGAAGAGCACTCAGTCCAATTGCTTTAATCAGCTAGGGGCCATAGAAATGTGCCTCACCATGATTAACCAATTAATGCTGCCCTACTTAGTTGTAATGAAAAAATGTTTCTGATGGCATTATTATTTGGGAATGGAGTAGCTGAGGTTCTACTGACTGTTGAATCCTTAAACAGACACACATGTGCTGGCTAAATGGAAATTATATCTAAGCTTTTTCCTTCCTTACTGCAGTGATTTCTCAGTTTGTCTGGGTCTAGCTTTTCAGTCAGGTTTGATTTGTCTGGTCTTCATACCTCAGGAACTTCTGAGGGAATTCTTCCTGTGTGTAAAGGATGTGCAGAACAGTTTTACGTGGAGAAACAGCTCAGTGGAGACCAGAGCAGAAACAAACCTGCAGATTCCAGAATGTATGAAGCATCATTGTCAGGGGCTGAATTTGAGACTTAGAATTACACTGTCTAAGCTAAATAAGGCTCTTACCTGACTTATTTTAGGGGAAAAAGCATACCATGTTTTGCAGGGGGAAGGCTAGACAGAATTACCCATTTACCTCTTTGAAATTTGGGTTCCTTTTTCCTAAATTTGGAAAATGCAAGTAACACACAGTTGTGTTTCTCAGCCTAGACAATAGTCTAGTATCTAGAATAAGGTTTCTATTAATATTGCTATGTATCCTTTAAAAGAAAAATCTGACATAGTTGTTACTGTTGTAACTAGCTGTGGACTAGTTGTTACTAGTTGTAACTAGTAGTTACAACTACTGTTGTAACTGTTGTGTTGATTTATCATAAATATATTGAAAACAGATATTCAGCACTGAAGTTAAAACCCCAGTCCAGAATTTCTGTTGTCAAATGTGTGTGTGGTCTCCATTTCTCTTAGCACAGAAAACTTTAGAAATATTTAATTGTAGGTTTACGAATGAGATTGCCTCGTTACATTAGTGTGCTTTGAATGTACCTGTATATGGACAAACACAAGTCCTATTTGGAATCAGAGAATCATCATTAAGATTGGAAAAGGCCTCTGAAATCATCTGAGTACCTGAGTACTCAGGGTGGGACTGAGTACCACCATTCCCACTGAAGTTCCACGTCTGTTTATTTTTTGAGCACTTCCAGGGATGGTGACTCCACCTCTTGCCCACAGAGCCTGTTCCAATGCTCAACTGCTCTTTCAGTGAAGAAATATTTCCCAGTATCCAACCTGAACCTCTTTTGGCACAGCTTGAGCCCTGCAGAGGCCTAGCTACACTTAAGACAATAAATGAGTAAAACTGTTTGTAGTGCAGTATTTGGAATGAAGATTAACTTTTCACATTTAAGAAAGAACATGACTATCACATCCAACAAAATACTTAAACGTCCATGTGGAAGTATTGACTGTGGATATTTCTTCTGTTCATCCTGATCAGCTGATCATGGCAACTTTCCTCATTCTCAGGAGACGTCCTTCTATATAAATAAGGTTCCCAGAAAATCTAACAGGACATGGGATATACTTGATTTCTACTAAAGTTCTTGGAAGTTAATGCTCACTGCACAAGATGTTGGAGACTTTTGAGTAGTTTGCCACAGCAGTATCCCTCAGAGGATATGATATATGCAATGGCCACGGGATGCAAAATCATAAGGAAGAAGCTTAAAAAGTCAGGGTGTAAGGTATAGGAAGGGCTTGATATAAATGCTGTGTATTTGATTTTTTTCTGATTCTCAACTATGATTGTAAAGCAGTAATAAATAGGGTTAATTAATGAGAGGTAACAGTATAACAAATTAACATATTCTGTAATTCCAGTAAGCCAAACTAAGTGTTTATGCAGTGCTCATGAACTCTCATTAATTACCATAGTTATCTTTTTTTTTTTGTTTGTTTAATTTGGATTTCTAAAGTAGAATTCCAAGATTTCACATAAATGAGCATAGCTGTGTTCAAAGGCACTGGGAAGCTTTGCAAAGTCCAAAGCTTATCGTGCTTCCTTGAGTAAAATACTGGCAGGCATTTTAATTGTGAGCACTGTATAAGTGGGGAAATACTGTACTTGAACTGCTGGATTTTCCTTACAATCTGGGACAGTGTCTGTACTAATATAAATCACATATGCTTAGCTTGATTAAGACTCAACAAATGGGAAGCAGAAACTATTAATTTTTTTTTTTCAGGAAAGGTGAAGTCTGTAATACTTGTTTATATTCTATCTCCGTTTTTTCAATTAAACTTCAGTGAATCTGAAGTAGCTTGATTTCGTCTAAATCCACACAGCTGAGGAAACCTGTGCTTGCTTTTTCTCTGAATTTTCACTGAGGAGCTTTTATCTCCCCCTAATCCCACCATTTCTGTCAGGACATAATCTCTTTCTAAAATTTACATTTTAATTACAAGGCCAGCTGAACTAGCTAAAATCAATAATGTCAGCATTCAGCAGCCTAACTTCAGCTGAAACCCCAGCCTCTCTCTTTCCTTCTATCGATTTATCTTGTGAACACGGGCTACTTTATTGCTTCAGGCAATAGGTGCCATTTGGTCAATTTAAACAAAAAGGGGGATTTAAACACTTTTATGGTTCTTTCTCAAAGCTGCTATTGGAACAATTTGAACCCAGGTACTGTACTTGTTAAATAAACCATGCAGAACAGTAGAATTCGGAAGAGGAATTTTACTTTTAAAACTGTACTTCATCCCATCTACGTTTTAAAACCAAAACAAAGCAACCCCACCCTGACATTGGGCACCGTTTGGCTGGGGCTGTCTGCCTGGTGACTCTTATCTTTATCTTGTTAGCAAAAACTACTTTCATACATAAACACTTTTTTAAAAACTCCACAGTGGAGGTGGTGTTACTCGTGTCCTAATGTACTTACTTTTAGCTATTTTTCTGTTAATGGTTTAAAATAAGAAATCAATGAGAAAATATTTTGTTCTTGTAACTCTTAAGAATTCCAATATTGATCTTCTGGATGTGATTTTTATCTGTCTAGATGTCACATTGTCTATTTATCTCCCTTGCCTTTTCTGTGTGTTGCTGACTGCTTGTCTCTGCTGTTCCCCTCTTCCTCAATAAAACCAGCATGGTGAACAAGCAATCATACTTCCTGTAAATATCATAGTAAAAAAATTGGAAAAGAATAGGACTTTTAAAACATATGCACATATTTTCTCTGAAGATGAAAGAAGAGGCATGGGGATTGAC
Organism: Rhipidura dahli; assembly: GCA_013399225.1. Lineage (NCBI taxonomy): Eukaryota > Metazoa > Chordata > Aves > Passeriformes > Rhipiduridae > Rhipidura > Rhipidura dahli. Next base: position 70,476 of record VXAC01000650.1, on the reverse strand, counting down.
ACAAACCTGCTGTCTTCTGACTGGTTCTTTACTATTTGTAAATAGTACACATACAAGTGCTCTCAAAACGTGCTTTAAACAATACTTTTCAGAAAAGGTCTCTAAAAAAGAAAGCAGTTTAAATGCTAAATACAGTCTAAGTAATTCTACGTTACAGATAGAGTCTATGACGTATCCTTCTCAGTTAACCTTGTTCATGCCAGAGGCCCTGTTTGTAACTCTGTCATTAAAGGAAGTTTACTTCTCTAAATACTGATGATTACAAAGTGTGGTTACTACAAGGTTTTGGGTTAATACTGCTTCACTTTGAAAAAAGCACCTGAGAAGGGCATTTCTCTTTTCTAGCCCTGTGACATGAGCTGAGATGAAGCCCTGTCCTGCCCCCTTTCCAGAGGCATAAATTCAAAATTTCTGCATTATTATTTCACTGAAGTGCTGTTTAAAAGCACATTTCTGTGGAGGTACCACTATCCCTCTTGAACAGCAAGTCCACAGCCTAATGAGTGTAATGAAATAATTTCCTTTGGTATTTAACCGTGCTAGACACTGCTCTGCTTAGATCCATCCTGTTATATTTAATCATCATTCCCCTTATTCCTGGTTCTTCTGCTTTCTTTGAGACTGTTTTCCAAAGCACAGATTGGTCCTCTAAATGGTGGGTTTTTTTGAACAATGTTCTTTAAAGCCTTACTGACTTTGGAGAATGTGGAGTTTGTAGCTTTCATTAGTGTGGGCTGGAGTAAGTAAGGGAGCAGCAGTGCCAGGTGTGCTCAGCAGCAGCAGCACCAGCCAACAGCAAGATGGGCTCTGGATTTTGGATTAGGGCTGTCAGCTGTCTCTGGGGAGAGGCTGTCCAGGAATTGGGTTGAACAGGTGTCCTTCTCAGTGCCCTGAGTTTGAAGGTTTGGAAAACAATCTGTATGTCATTCCCTGCACAAGGACTCAGCTCCTTATCTAGGTGCTTGGAAAATGTGTTCCTAGGGGGTGGATCTCAAAGGCTCCCTCTCAGCATCTTGGTCTGTGGCTGGTGTCAGGCAGTGCCATCAGTGCAGTTGCACCCCATGGGTTAAAGGGAATGAGTGATGCAAACAAATCAAAGTCAGGATGAATTACTGGGAGACCTTATGAGGTGGAAAGATGGGTCACAGCAAATTATTCTGATTTTGTTTGTGGAAAATACATTATTCTCTGAAATGAAAGTATCATATGTACCAAGCTTACGTGCTGCTATGGGTCTTGCAATTTCCTACTCAGATGGCTGGTTACAGATACAACATTAACTTTCCCTTTTTCACTTAATATATTGTGATACATTTAATGACTAAGAAGGCAAGAGTGCTTCTTGGATGCTGCTTCAGGGCTGATTAGAATTGGGCAAAAGATTAAAAGTTGCAATTAAATAATGGCTAAAACATGTTAGAAAACTTCAGTTACTTTCAGTTACTTTTCATAAGATGGCTCAGATAATTTGCTGAAATTCTTAGGTTTGTGAAACTATGACATTTTTGTATAAAATTTAGGTATGTTTTTTGAGGGACGAGACCTTGCATTTCAGTTAATTATTTTACAAAAAGGCTTTCTAAGGGGACACATCACATTAGTGTGAGGGATCACGTCTTTCCAATTTTAGCTGTCATTGGCTGAAAAGTTCTTGTTGCTACTACTGGCTAATGGAGTTGCTCCTCCAGCTCAGCAAGTAGAGGCAGGTTCTGTCTAACTGCTCAGCCTGTCTGATTGCATCCTTACAGTCCATGCTGAGTCTCTAATTTGTCTGTAAAAGTAATTAAAGTTACCCCACTGCTGAGCTACTTGTGCTGAACATCAGTGTGTGGTACTGCCTTGCAGACAGCTTGTTCTTCAGGTATAGCTCAGGCATTTCCTGTCTCTTGGATAGACTCTCTGGGTGTAGTTCCTGCTTCTGCCAGCACTTAGGTATCTTTTCCTGGCATATTGTGTGGTTTAGTATCTGTGAAAGACAAATGTCCTCTAAATAATTCTGTTTCACTCTGTGTGGGACTGATGTCTAAAGCAAACTGAAAGCAGGAAGATGTAGTCAGCACCCTGAGGTGTTTGGGTGGGACTGTGAGGGTGAGAGAAGGGAATCACACCTAAACATTAAGTGTTTTTTGCAGGGCTTGAACCCAAGTCACCTCCAAAAGCCCCGGTGGCGAAGGCATCGACAGGAGCAGCTCTGCTGAGCTCCCGTACTCAGCTCAAAGGGAATGAGGATGAGCTCGATCCAACCTGTGCAGCTGCCACTCTGAAACTTCTTAGAGACAAGCTACCAAAGCTACAACCTCCTCATGCCAGGTTATCTTTGCTTCATTCTTGTACAAACCTCTTGCTCTTGTGTTTATTAGTCATGACAGCGCACAGAAAAGCATTCATGACTTGGTCTCATTTTGAAGTTACATTCATTGCTTAATATTTGGGATTTTGTTGGTTGTTGCACTAGGATCTTAAGTAATCTTTTACTGTTCAGTTAATACAGATTTTATTTGGTGTAAATGTCCTTTATGAAAATACACTGGTTCCCTTCTTTGCTAACAACACCTCCCACCCCATTTATTTGGGTACATTCTGTTTGTAGCTAAACAAAATGTATCCCAATGCTCAATTAGCAAGTAGTTTCAACCATCTCTTTGTTTCCAGTGACTTAAGCTGTCCGTGCTACCTGGAGATGTTACATTGCTTCCAAAGGCATATTTGTTATCAATCCTGTTCAAAGTTTGATGAAGCTCCAGTCTTGCCTGACATTTAGCTGTGATTTGAGGGTAAGACTGGAGTCATCTGCTTAGTGGCATGTTCCTGGAAAGACACTTCTGTATTGGCCAGGAAAGCCCCCAAAACCTAGCAAATTGGAATTAATCTGAGATTTCCAGTACCACATGTATAGCTCCTTTGGGAGTTACAACCTGCATGATCCACTGCTGCCCCCATCAAATCTCTGGGTTTCTGCCCCAGTAGTGTGACAGGTGTTAGCCAGCACTAGCTGAAGGTGCAGCAAGCTGTGTTGAGAATGTGTGGTGTTATAGGGTCTTCCTTTACTAAAAATAAAAGGACAGCCTAGTAAAAGTAATTGCAATAGATTTAAGGTAATATTAGTGTTGGTCTAAAAAAATGTAATGAAAACAGAAAAAAAAGTTGTTGTGGTCATTGCTGTTCTGTATTGACTTCTCATCAATTTTCTCCAGTGAATCTGCAACTACTGGGACAGCAAACATGGAAGATCCTGACAGTAAAAGAAGAAAACTAGAAGAAAGAGCTAAAGCTCCCCTCATGCCTTTTGGATTAGATCTTCACTACTGGGGAGAGGATCAGCCAAATGCTGGGAAGATTCTCAAGTAATGCTCTTTTTCTTTTAAAACAAATTAAACAAATAAATAGATTTACTTGTACGCAGAGGTCATGCAGTGGGGTGACTGCTATTTCTTTTGGTAATTACTTTTCGTCTTTACTTTGTGTTGTAGGACCTATAAACAAAGTCAGAAATTCTACCTTTAAATGTTATTTGTTTTGAGAAGATGTGATACTAATTAAATATCCTTTGATGCTTCAAAGCACATTTTTTTCTCCTCTTTTTATGTTTGCAGCATAGCATCAGTTACTGCAATTTAAGTTGGTACCTCATTATGCAAAGGGCTCTTCCAGGTGTGTGATAGACATCCCCTCAGCTTTAAGAGAGAGACTTTAAGATCTAAATAAGTAGCAGGCAAGGTAGGAGAAAGGCTGGGGAAGTGTTTTTCCTGCCTCCTCAAAGTGGTAACTGAGGAAACTGATATGTTTATTCAGTCACACAAGAAAAAGGTGGCAGTTACAGGATTTGGATTTGGATCTGGATCTTTCACTTTCCATTGCTGTCTGAGAGGTTTTGTGTTTCATGAAGCATTGCTGACTTAGGTAAAGCTTTAGCACTGGCGAGAGAAGGTGGTAGGTACACATCAGAATTTATTTCTAACAGACAGTTTTTAAAGCCCCTTTTAGTATTTTTGAATGGAAGTTGGGATGCAAAAACCTCCCTGTATGTATAAATTTATTTTAAGTCCACCAGAACTTTGTTATCAGTGTATACCATACCTGTCTTGAAAAAGGCAAAAATCATTGACTGGCTGGGTTGCAAATTAAGCTGTTACATTCTTAGCAGTATTCCTTGAACTTAGTTTGTTTTCTTACCAAAACAAACAAAAAACCCCCAACTTGTAATCACAGTGCTAAAACAACGTTGGAGGAAAGGAACAAGAGGAAATCTTTGCCCCTGCACCTGATTTCATAAAATGCTGAATATCTTTTAAATTACTGAAACTGGTGCAATTTGATGCATAAAAGTGCTTTACCACAGTCACTCCAAGGTTTGGATTCCATCTCATGTGGTGAAGGCTCTTCAAAGCCTATGAAAGGATTTTCAGCAGGGCTTTAAGAAGCATTTGTCTGTGATAATGCCAAAAAGGTAGTAAGGCCTTATTTTACATTGCAAATGAGTTATTCAAGTCATAAGTGAAATCAGAAGCATATTTCACTGCCTGTCTGCCTTGTGCTGTACTGTTTTATTTTTATGCTTCCCAATAAAATAGAGGGCACACTTCTGAACCGTATAGTCTATAACTACAGATATGCCAATCTAACTAAAGATAATTTAAGTAACTCTGCACACACAATACCATTGACCCCAGGCATAAAATAGACTTACTGAAAAATTTAGATAGTTAGTGGCCTTCTCTTTTAACATTTCTGTATGCATCCATACTGGCTGTGTAAGATTCTTAGGAAAAAAAAAAAACAAACCAAAAAAAACCAGAAAAATTGACAACACATATGGGATGTGTATGGAATTTGAATTTTTAACATCTAAAGGGGAAAAGTCTTTCTGTTTCATTTAGCAGTGCTCTTACTTAATCACAGCATTTACAATAAATTAAGAATTTGACAGTGAGAATGTAGCTACCAGGAAGATGATTTTCTAAAGAAGTTTTGTTGGATTTTTTTGGGGGGAGCAGAAGGTAGTGTATGCTGTACAGTATTGTATTGTGTAGAGTCTGATATGTCAGTTTAACAGATTTATTTTGGATAGCATGGACTTTCCAAACTCACCTACCCTCCTCCTTGAATTAAATCAGCTTACTCTTAGGAGCAGAGTAAAAAGGCTGGTGCAGCACTGACTGTGACTGGGATGTTTGAATTAGCCCATTTTGCCCTTGCTTCAGGATCTCTGCAAGCATCTGAGATCAGAATTTATATTTATTCATGTTTTATAAGCTTCCAGTCAGATTAGAAATTAAGATGATGTAAATTCATTGAAAGAGTGCAGCAGTTCTCCAAGAGCTGGTCTTTCTCTTAGATTTCAGTTTGCCATTATTTGTCTTTTGTTCCTACTCCTCCTCCTCCTCCTCATGTGTTGCTTTGTCATTGCCATTTAAGCCTCTGTTACTTATCTGGATCAGGAACACTCTAAATGTGAGTGAGGTGTTGATCTTTTTCATCTTTTAGTTGATTATCTGTTCCTCTTCTGATCCATCTTACAAATAGGTTTTTACTTGTCACATGCATCATTTTTCAGGTAAGTATCTGCCTGTTTAAAATGTTGCTTAACTTAAAACAAGAAATCAGAAAACTTTGGGGATTGACACTGCTTTGTTCTTCTTTCAGCTGCTTGTAAGTCATGCTGGGAGAAAATAAGTTATATGCTTGTAGTGAACAATAATATTTATAAAATATTTTTATGAACCAGGATTTTTTGTGTTCAGTTCCCAAATACTGATCAATGATACATAGGGCGAAACATAATTTTAATATTCTTGACATTTGTTGGATGCATATTTAGGGGAAGGGAGACAGAGAAATTATTAAATACTAATCTCTTTACTAAGAGATTCTGTAAGATTACCATGCATGTAAAAATGCTGTATGGTGCCTTTTTTAGGAATGCTTTCCCCTCTGTGTGGCTGTGAGGTTGGTGACACAGAGCTGCCAGTCAGTCTTGATTTCAGCATTACATTAAACCAAGCAAATAAGAAATTTATGTACTTCTTTTATTTACTGTCTGTTGTACAGTCTTGCTACATAAGTTCTGAAGCTAAAATACTGTACCATTCAAAGTGTGGGCTAAAGTTATATTGGTATTTTGGAAAGACTCTCGGGGCTTCTGGGGTTTTCTGCTACAATTTACAGAAGTGTGTAATTAGAAACATTTTGTTTAACCAAAACCAGTGGAAATATATTACTCTGTTTATTGCTGAACTAGCCTCCACAGGAACTCTTTTGCCTTTATCCCCTGATTTACCAGAATGAAGTTATTTGTACTTTATGGTAGGTTAGCATTTATCTGGTACTAACGAGGTGTATTTGATGGAGAAATTAGTGGATAGAATCAATTTGTTTTAACAAGAATTTTGTTGGATCATTTCTCTGATGACTTGGCAAATCACAGAGATGCTCAAAATTTTTCATTAACCCCTTTTAAACCTAGTTCCAATCTCTTTACATAGTTTTAAATGCTCAACTATTGCATTAAAACCAGCAGCTGTATATGTTGTAGGTTGCTATGGTCAGAAATTTTCCTCTACTTTCTTTTTTCCTTGTTATCTGCTGAAAACTTGGTTAGGTAAAATGAATCAAAACTTTTCAGGCCATCTAAAGGTGTTCTTTAAAGTATTGGCTTATGTGCTTTGCCAAATTGAGACTGGTGGGAAGCCAGTGTGATGAGTGGAAGCAGTGTTCGTGCTCTGCAGTCTGCAGAAGGCAAAGTCTCAGAAGTGGATGACACCCAAGGATATTAGTGAGTGACAGGAACTGGATATGGATTGAGAAAATCCTCTCAAATAACTCTGTAACTGATTGGGTCGAAGAACGATGTGGAAGAAAGGGATTGCAAGGTGTCCTTTAGGAATTTTATGTCCTGATCAAGACATCTGTCATCTGGGTATCTCCATCTTGATTGTAATGAGCAGCAGACATGCAGGCTGAGGTTTAACGTTTTTTCCCTTAATTTAGCTGTATTTTTTTCTGCTTTAACTTCATATTTCCTTAAATTTGGGGTGGGATTGTTGTTAACTTCAGATATCTTAAAATTAGATGCCTAAGATGTGCCGGTTGGCCAAATTTGGAGGAGAATACCCTCCGAGGGAAGGCAGGTTATAACTACCCCTCCCCCTACCAGGTTCGGGGAAAAAGGCTTCTCCTTGGAGGAAAGTTAAAGAGATAAAAAAACTATTTATTTAACAAACACATAGAAAAGGATAATAATGCTAAATGATAAAATCTCTTGCTGTGGAGAGAAACCTGGAAAGATTTCAGAGTCTTTCTGTAGGTGTAGGGATAGGTCTTTATCCTCCTTCTTGGAGCTCCTTGGTGTGGCCCCCCTCTCTGGGGCCTCAGAAGGAAAAGATCTCCTGGTGTGTTGTGATGTTGTGAAACAGTCCAGAAGAGAGAAGAGAAAAAAAAAATCCCCAGAAGTCCCAGGAAAACAAAGTTCAACTCTTGCTCTGGAGAATGGAGCTGAAAGCTGGCTGGAAAGCAAGGATGCTTCCTCCACGCTCTCGCTGCCGCAGCTGGAAAGAACCCAGAGGAATGTGTCTGTGTCTTTGAACAATTGTTTTGAAGAGTTCCCTCAGTTTTTTTCTCTTCCCCCTCTCAGGCTCAGTTTAAAGGCATGGAAAGGCACTAGAGTTGATTTCTAGAGCAGACGAGAGGGGATACAGATATCATAAAGTCACCCCAGGATATAAGCTTAAGCTGATTTCTTTTCATTATTAGGAGAAAGAAACATTTACCATCAGAGGCATAGTCACTGCCTCCTAAGATTAGCATCTAAAATGAGTCAGGTAATTGCTCTCTGGGGTTGCCCATTTTTCACTACAGTCTATTGGTAGCTTAGGATGGCTAAAATGAAATTATGTGAATGCCGTTGAGAAAATCTTTGTTTGCCTGTCTTTCATGTTAAAATAGATTTTCAGTGGATTAGCTTAATTTCCTAGAGGAACACCTGATAATTTGTCAGATTTAGGAGAATCTGGAAGAAAGAATCTGTATAAGGCTCAGCTGACTGTTAGCTGTTTCCCTTAATCTCAATACGTTGTAACATCCTCTGGTTTCAGCTTCTGCTTCTCTACTGCTGCAGGTGTCCAGCTATCAGGAATATTATCAGATAGGTTAAGATCAAGCTGTTTCCTCCTTGATCTGTCTTCTGTGCTTAATCATAGAAGTATTTTGTTATGAAGAATGTTAAGTATGGAATTACAAAGTTATTCACAGAATCTGGAAATTGGATAACTGACTCTTGATGTCAGATCATGAACTAAGGCTAAGACTTGTAATAGCTTAGCAGGTTAAACAGGAAATCAATACTAGACAGGCTTTGTGATATTTTAAAAATATCTTCATAATACAGAAGCCATAAGAAAGACTGGTAGATTCCTAGGGTTTTTTTTAATTCACTAGTAAATCTTCTTTTCCTTTCACATGTGAGTTTAGCACAGGTTGACAATGGCATCTCTATGTGCTTTCTTACAATTTTTCTGTGAATTATTTTCATTTGATTTTTTTCCCAGATTTACCTCTGAGCATCGATTTTGGGCACCCTGTGAAGTAGAGGAAGAAGTGGAAAATAAAGAAATAACAGAAATGTTAAAAACCAGGTATATAACATTTGCTGGCAAGTTTGAACCAGTAAAACATAAATGTCGAGCACCAATGCCTGATGGAAGTCTGTGTGAAAGACAAGATCGGATTAAGGTAGGTACCCAGTTACATAACTTCCAAGATCTTTGCTATATGGAGAAGATCTTAAAACATCCATAAAAGTTTATTTCACATTGTGAGTATAGTTCAAGGGACTGGAAGAACATTGTGTTTTAGGCATTCAGTGTTAATATGTGCTTCATATGGGAAACATCCTTTTGGTAAAGAAGCTGTAAACTTTTAAATAACTCTCAAATATTTTTGGCATTCATTGTAGGTTACTTGGGTTTTATTTATTACTGTGATGTGTGAGTACCTAGCATTAAGGTAGAGACAGTTCTTTGCTGACAATTCTTCCTCACTCAGAGGCATATTTGATATTAACTGTTTCTAGAAGCTTGTATGTTTGAGGGACAAAGAACTTTTATTTACAATTTAAGTTTTATTAGAGCTAAATTCTACACAGCCTTAAATTATGAGCACTGTTGAACAGAACTGCTTTGCTTAAATACTTTGTTCTAGTATCCCTATCCTTCCTGTATTATCTGAGACTGAGGGATCTGAATGCACTTCAGTACTTTTAATGAGATTGTTAGAGGATAGGGATATAGCATAAACAACAGTATATGATGGAGCATTGGTGCCCTAGTTCCAGACTTGGCAGGGTGTACTACCTGGTCTCTTGAAACTGGATATTTGTATCAAAAAGAGCTTATTTCTTTGAGATCTGAATATACTAAACTCATGACACTTAGGGGATTCTGATGCTTTCTGAAGAGGACTGGGAATCAGGTGTGGTTTTGTGGCTCAATTCCAGTGTCTGCTTTTAAGCTGTGTTGAATAAAATGTAAACATTTTCTTTTCATTCAAAGATTGTGTGATTTTTTTTCCCCCTTTCTTCCTCAAGTGCCCTTTCCATGGAAAGATAATACCTCGGGATGACTCTGGGATTCCTGTAAATGCAGAGGACAGAGCCAGAGAAGAAAAGATAAAGTTTGAGAAGCAAGCATCCCAGCCAGGTCTGTGTCTGCATGGCATCTTAAAAAAAAAAAAAATACTAGGCAGAAGTGGGAGATACCTGTTAACCTGTTTTGCTCCTAACCACATTCTCCCATTTGCATTCCTGTTGATTTTAATTTGCAGCTCATTTGCAATGGTTCTTGCTTATGAGTTAAATATGGATCCATGTGTAGACAGAATAAGGTTAACATTGCATTTGTGCTTTATTTCCAGTGGCTTTTGTAATGTTCCCAACACTGCTCAGACAGACAAGTTATAGCCTTTGTCTTAAGGAACATGTTTATCAAGGATGATTAGACCTCTTCCCTGGGAAATGCTTGACAATAACTGTTCCTGTGCTTCTGCAAAGAAGTTGTCTAATCTTGCTGGTCCCTAACAGTTGTGATTTATGCAATATAAGGATAATATTATTAGGATCAGTGTGTTACCACCAATATTGGGAGGGCATGCTGGATTTTCTTTTAAAACAATTGGGAATGGGCAACAAAGCTATTGGCCTTCTCCTTGCATCCTCGTTGCAGCTTTCAGGTGTGGGAGGGGAAGGCTCCTTCTTCCCCAAGATTATTTGGGCATTTTTAGCCAGGGTGCAGCTCTGGACTGGTAGGTGAGGAGTGCAGGCAGTGAGCAAAACAGTAGGCAATGACTACACAGGCAGGAAGACTTCCAGGGGAATAGAAGGCTTTCTTGCAACAGTACAACTCAACCTCATTAATGATGGACAGAAGAAACCTGGGGGATTGCAACCAGGAAGCTACTGGAAGCTGATGAACTGCAAAGGAAGATGGGAGAGAGCAATCTATCCAGCAAAGACAGTGTATAATTGGAGGGGACAGCTTTTCTTTAAACTACCTTCCTCCAGCAGGTCTTAGTTTTCTCTGGTTTGAGCTATTTATTCTAGGTGAGTATTCTGCATTCCAGTTAAACTCACTCATAGGCATTAGCATTTTGATATCCTGTACTATACTCCCTTGGAGGAGTTCTCTCTTAAGGTTTGACTGACTTGGTGTTTCACAGTTATGCATATTATTAATGAAGCTGCTGAACCTTCCATAAAAAACTCTTGAGGGCCTGAGGAAGAGTTGTTGATCTGTATTCAGAAAGATCCATGTGGAATGAACAATGCATTTGAACACAGCTGACCCATCCAGTGTCCTTTAATACTTGTTTGACCATTTTTGAGTGACTGGGCTTCGTGATTACAGCACCACACCAGTGCAGCAATTACTGAACACTTTCTGGTATTTGCAGGTGTCCCAGTGCTACATTTGCAGATAGTTGCCATCTCTGTCCAGGCAGAATAAGTGTTCTAAACTGGTACCCAGCCAGCAGCACAGACACTGTTGGACTGGCACTGGTAAACTAGGACAGGGGTGTGGATGTTGTGTTAGAAAAGGGAAGTTCCCAGCTTGGTTATGACAAACTAAAGCTAGCAAATTAAACTGATAGTTGTTCTTGAAATCTCAAACTAGAGACTAACATTCTGGTATAAAAATCACTTGGACTGAAAAATATTGATTTTTTTTTTCCTGTGAAATTGCCATTGCTTGAGGCTAGACATAGTATTTATTTTTATTACAGTGTCAGCTCAGTGTTGTTAGAGGCTTCTCACCTCTGGTCCACAAGGATGTGTATGTTAGTCCCAAACCAGTGTTGGCATTGCTCCTTGTGTTATTGAGTGTGGTTGTTAAACTGAGATGTCACACAAAGGTCCATCCCATCTGGCGGGGGACGTACTGCACAAGCTGTGGCACTTAATTTAAGTTTCAAAACCTTCTATGTTTCTAATACCATACATATACCAGATGTCACTAAATACTTCTATCCACTGTTTTTTTTGTTGCTTTCTTTTTTCCTGTACCTCACAATTTCTATATTTGCTTAAGATTATTTTCATCAGCTTTTAAATTTTTTTTTGCTTGTTTTGAGGCTTATGGTTTGGAGGGGTGTGTTTGGTTGGTTTTCAGTGGTGTTTGGTTTTGAGTTTTTTTTGGTTACAGAGGTCTTGAAGCAAATCTAATCAGTGCTGCTGTGGGAAGTACACAACTGGGAACCCACTGGACAGTCAGGAACTGTTTGATTGACAACATCATTAATGATGGCATTGGAAAAAACCACTAGAATTTAGGGATCAGTTGTATGGTTAAATTGCACCAAAATTCTTCTTGCATCTCTTTCTTACTGGATAGTAGGTTTAGTTCTATCTTTGTGTGATTAAAGGGAAAAACAGTTACATAAAAGTAAGGTTTGTGTGCTAATGACTCTATTTTGACAACACTGTCATTGTTATTATGGAGCATTTATTATCTTAGTACAAAATGTTGAACTCTAGCTGATGTCCACAGAGGTGCTTTGGGCTCTTCAGTCCTGAAACAAGTGAATCAGGTGGGATTACGCTGACCCGCTAATCTGCAGCATTCATCCTTTTCCAATAGTTCACATACAGGAGCAAATTGAGTGTCTATTTTTTGTGTCAACCCTGAAGAGTATCTGGTTTTTCAGCCCTTAGTGACTTGTTAACAAACAGGTATCAGGACAGGCTGGTGAAGGCAGGCCGCTGGCCACTCAGATGTGAAATAGCATCTCTTTACTAACTACAGTATTGATTCCCACCTACCCTTGCAAACTGTGTAATTTTCTTTTCCCTGCTGCTAAACTCAGTAACAATGTATGAAGAGCTTTAGGGGCCCATCAGTGCTCAAAAAGCCTGCTCTTCCCTGGCATTCTATTGATTTTTCTCAAAAGCTTTTAAATTGCTCCTTCATTTTACTCAAATGCTCATTTCATCTCTACTGGATGCCGGCATTTTTTCGTTGTGTTTAAACAATTGCTCCATTCATGGGGTTCCTAAACTGTGACGCCTTCTTATTACTGGGAGATAAACTGTTTAGACAGTTTTCCTTAATCTTGGATTAATCGTTCCTGTGTCTGAATTGTGCTGTTCTGTATTCCCTCACTTGAAAAAAAAATAAATAAAGTCTTTGAGGTCTTATGATCTATCAAGTATATGTGTTCTATTTTCTCCCTTTGTAACTCTCCTGTGCAGCTCTTGAACAGCTTCATTTTGCTCATGCTTTTTGGCATGTTGGATTTTAATCAGTCCTTGCTTTCATGTATGATGGTAGTTTGGATCTAACCTTTCCTTGGAAAATTGCTCTGGCATTCCTTAATAGCATGTTCTTAAGTGAGGACATTGCCTCTGACCTTCCTGAAATGTTGTTAGCAATGTTTGTCACACTCAGTGACAATCTTAGTGTATAAATGAAGTTGTATAGTCCTTTAGGACAGTTTATTTTTCTATATCTACAAAGATGTTAAGTAAGAGTAGTAGATGTTTGGTGTTACAATTTCTGCAGGCAAGAAGGGCTGACTGACATAAGGGAAACTATGACAAATGCCTGGCAATTACTGTTGTTAAACTACAGAATTCTGGCATTTACGCCGAGTTTGGACCATGTTCTCTTTGAAGTAGTACTTCCTACATTTTTTTCCAGCCCATATGCTCGAAGTCTTTACAATGCAATGACATGTTGCTACATTTCCCCTTGGCAGATGTCCATCCTCCAGCCACATTTTTACTTTGTACGATGCTACCTTGTTCTGATGCACCAGACTCCACACTGAAGGTGAAAGACTACGGCTTCCTCAAACAGTCCACAGTCTAACTTGTTCATGCTTTTTCCTCTGGTGGCATCTAGGATCAGAATCCACTTACAGTGTATGGTTGGAGTCTGAAGCGTTAAGGTTTTGATAAAATGTAAAACAAGATTTTGTTTAGATTAATTAACTTGTGCCATTGTCAAGAGAAGAAACTTGATTTAGATAATTAAACTGAGCCAATGTGAGATACTGAGAAATCAGTGTCTTTTTCAGATGCAAAATGAAGCTCATGGCAACAGGGTCATGTTGTTCTACTCACAAATTTTATGCAGATATCAGATACCAGTTCATATTTTAAAGGAAATATTATTGATGAAAAGAAGTCACAATGTTGTCACCCCTCCTCTGCTCAAAAGTTGATATATTCCACTTTTTAGGTTTATTTTTAAGCTTATTCAGAATTTATTTCTTGCAGATAAGTTCCTCAGCTATATTGTTGGCACTTCCAATTTCTAAATAATAATCACTGTGTTTATTCACCTCTCCTACATGGAATCGTTTCCTTGGAACTTGGCTACTGTGCTACTGCAAAAACTTGACTGAAGTCTTGCTACAGAACAGTTTTATTCACAGCAGCTACTAATACATAGTAGCCCCAGATTGGCAGGGCTTTTTCATCAAGATCTGTCATTTTGGGAAACTGTTTTAATCTCCCTTTCCTTTGTGTATGCAACTTAATGCCTCTGCCTTCACCCATTGGTGACAAGAACCTGTTCCTTAGGAGACTGCAAATCCTCCCTGGGTTTGGAGTTTCAAAGTCCATGTTTTGTCTTTTAAACAGAGTGGCGAGATCCAGAATTCATGAGAGAAGTTGAAGCTGCTACAGGACTGGATCTTGGTTCCTCAAAAAGTAATGGAAAAGGACAGAAAAAGAAAGGGAAGAAGCAAAAATATCCAAATCTGACAGACCTGAAGCAACAAGCTGACACTTCTCGTTCCCGGCTTGAGAAGAAAGTATTCAATAAGTAAGATATTTCCATTCTCTAAAGCCTGTTAAATTACTGTTTCTGTTTGATTCAACAGTACTTTCTGTTTCTACATTAACATGCACTTACTAAACAGCTTTCTTGGCTAACTGCAAGCAAAAATGTCTTCCATATGTCTGGAGGGTAAAAAATAGCAGATACTGATGACCAAGGTTCTTTCTTTGAGAGTGATTTTCAACTAATTTGCAAAATTTCCCTATGAAAGACCTTTTTCATCCTGTCTCAATTTTTTTAAAACCCTTCAGTTGCTGGGTTGGCTTCTCTGGATGATTATTTATTAGTCAGGCACAACAGCTCAGGTGGATGTGGGAACCTGCCAGCCACCCCCAAATGGGCTTTAGAACATACAGTAGCTCCATCTCTCCACTATTAACACCATTTCTGATGCCTGTTCTTGCTTAGATGTAGCTACAACATAAATTTGCCAAAGCGTTCTCTGGTCTTTATCAAATGGGAAGCAGCTGCAGCTATTGAAAGAGATTCGTATGTGAAAAATTAAGGAGTCAAAGGAAAGTGAACTGTAAAGTTGTCGAATCAAAAAAGCAAAATTATTATTATTATTATTATAAAATCATTAATGATGGGTTATTCCCTAAACATATTGGATGAGTTGAACAGCATCCAGGACACAGTATTTGTTTAAACTCAGTTTCCCTTCTCTGATGTAAAAGTTATAAAAACAAAGTCAAATCCACATTGCTTTTAGTTATGGAAATAGCACATTTTCTGTGAAATTCTCATGTCACCTGGTCTTAGTTAGAAGTCAGAGACATACAGTTCTAATGATTAGAATTTCATATCATGGTTTACTGTGGTTTGTGCTAACGATTTTGAGTGTGTGTTAGTGCCAGGCATAGGGAATCAAACCTGTCATGTTTTTAATAGGTTTCATGCTTTGCAGCACTAAACAAGATGATAACCTTGGCTCCTTATAACAACCCCAAATTACTTGAAATGTATAGGTGATAAACCCGGGCTCTAGTCTGCCAATAAAGCTAAGTGAAATTGCACACAGATCATCAAAGTGGGATCTCATTTCATTTACAGTATCACACAATCCACTGGTGCTAATGTAAAACCTACATGACATGAAAGTGTCAAGGCCACTCTGCACTGCTAAAGGCTCACTTTTCTCCTACCAATTAGGTAATATTTGAAGTGCAAAACCATGACCACATTTTCCTTACTCTGGTAACTTTATTGGCAGAATTTTGTTAAAAGTATACCTCGTCCAGGGTGTTTTTTCAGAATGTTGGTTTTCATTGCAGTTGCTGCTGAGAAAATCTTTAATCCCACCATTTAGAGCGTTATTAAGAAGAAACCTCTGTTTTCCAGTGTTTCAAAATGGCTTTGGAAATGAAGCCATTACAGAGAACAGTAACCAAACCAGAAGTCAGCTTGTTTCTTGGAGATAGCCCTGGGAGCAGAGATGGAATAGTGTGTAGGGGATGATCCTACACTGAAAGAGGCTGGGGAACACTACCCAGGTGCATGACTTATCTTCATTTTCCTGCACAGCTTGAAACATCCTCAGAAGTGATAAAGGCAGACTGTGACAACATAGAGTCTTGACAGCACTGGCCTTGAAACCATCCACTTCTGTGATGGAACTTGCCAAACCTGTAGAAATCAAAGGAGACATCAGTCAGTGCCCTGTTTTCGAATGGGGCACAGTCCGTCAAACCAAGCCTGTAGCTGCTCTACCACCCATACCAGCAGAGCAGCCAGGTCTTTAGCTGGAGATATGTTAGGAGATAACACCCTTCATAGGCAGGGTGACAGCTGAGAAAACCTGCAAACATCAGCCTCAGATAGCTGAACTTTTGTGCCAGAGACATGTAAAGTAACCAGTGAAAATGGGAGCTTCAGAATCCAGTGAGGAACAAAAATACCAAGGCAAGGTGGCCTCGCCTCTGTGCAACAGCTGCTCTGAGTTTCTGAGGGGGCAGATGTTCAAAACAGAACACTTTTCCTGACTGCTTCTTCTGCCTCTCTTTTGCCCTCTTACCCCTCTGGATTCATGAACCCATTCCTCTGCCTTAACAGTTAGAGAATATAGGGGCCTGCTCTTTCTCTACCTTTTATGACAATCTCCCCCTCCTGTTCATGCTGTCTAGGCATTATTTTCCTCACCCTCAAAGTCTCAGCTGTGTGATCTTCACTCAGAAGTCTGTAGAAGGTAAAAAGGGGCAGATGTCTTCACTTACCAGCTCAGAAGCATTGCAGTCCCTCCCAAAAGAACTCTCTGGGCACACCTTTCATGGGAGGAAACAATGGCAGCAAATAGAGCACCAACAGGGAGACAGACAGCCTTCACTGGATTTGGGAGCACCAGAAAGCTTAGCAGCCCTGCACTTCATTCCTTCACATCCTTTTTGAATCTGAAGAACATTCCAGAGCCTTCTTCATGCACAGCAGGACCTGTAGAGGGCTCAAGTGCTTGGCCATCCCGATGCAGCAGAGATCACTTTATATATGAATGAGGTATTGGACATACTGTCCTGCCTGCGCTAAACTCCAAGCACTTCTGCAGCAGTAGCCTGTCTGTCTGTAGAGAGATACACATCAATCTCTGGTGTCTTCCTAAACTAGAGTTGTTCTTGTGCATTAAAAGCTGCTGCTCAGGAATGGGGATGTTGGTGGTGTGAACAAAAAATAACTCAGCCCACATCTGATGAAACAGCATTTTAGTAACCTGTGGAAGTTGCTAAATGAGTTCACATGAAGTGAATAGCAAACCGTTCGCTCACAAAAACATTCTAGATCCAGTTAAATTTCATAAGGGTTTCTAAGTGTTAATTTTTATAGATTTTGTTAGATACTTTTATTTTTTTCCCTGAGAGCACTTTGTTAATCAAACTTGCTCTGTGTGGCTGTAAGAAATAATGCTGGGAGGGTGGAATACACAGCCATTAAACTGAAAGACTTGAATTTGTTTACTCCTGTTAATAAAATCATTGCTGAATTAAACTATTTATATTGCTGCAGCTAATTTAGTTAACAAGACAAATTTGTTCAGCCTCATCAATGCCCTGCTCAGAAGCCTGGTAGTGATTAATCTAATTCCCCAACATTCATAAACATTCTCTGAGATTGAGTAGACTCAACATAACCTATTGTTTTGTTTCTCTTTCAGAGGTGCCATGAAACGGGTCGTGAAAGCCATGAACCGGGTGGACCAAAGGAAGCACGAGAAGTTTGCCAACCAGTTTAACTATGCACTGAATTAAATTACTAATCACCTTTGTCCTTCTCTTATTACAAGAGTGCAACTGCAAAACCCTTAATCAAAGATATTTGTATTTACACTACAGTGCTTTGCTAGACACATTTTTACAGGTGTCATTTTTAAATTGTTTCCAAGTTTAACTTATTTGATAATGAATATTAATTTTGGAAAAGATGTGGTGGTATAGAATGGAATGCATTTTAAAAGTTTATTTGAAATATACATGAAATAGAGGTGTTTTATGACTTGTACATAATTGTGGTAAATGGTTCAGGTTTTGGGGCTTGATCCTTTTCCTTTCTAAGGGACTCGTAATTTATATCTCCTTTGCCAACATGTGTGTTTAATTTAACAGTTTCATGCCTTCAGAAAAAAAGATACCTTAAAATCTATTTGATTGCTGCCAGGGATGGCAATGTACAGAGCATTTGCTCAGCCTACTGCTGTACAAAGTGAGTCACATCAAGCAGCACAGCAGCTTCTGAAGTACCTCTACAAACATCTTGGTACACACAAAAAAAAAATCAAAATCAACTGGTGCTTTCAGATGTTGAATGGAGTAGAGTTTGATTTCTGCAAACTGAATTCCAGGAGCTAAGTCAATCCTGGTAGATGTGGCACAGATGGAAAAGCTGAAATGGCAAAGATCATCCTGGCCTGCTTCTTGTCTTCCCAGGATGGTATCCCAGTATCTTTCAGAGCTACTTCTGGAAAGCACATTGTGAAAGTCTGTAAATGTACACAAAACGTACTCCAGTTTAACTGCTGTCAAAAAAGCTCCAATGAAGTGCAAATAAGAGGTTTAAAAAAATCATTCAAGTGACACACTGATGTAGTGGCAGCAGTGAACTGCCTGGCTTGGATCAGATAAAATTACATCAGGCTAAAGCCCAAGAGTGTGTCTAAGGACCCAGACACAAACACAAACATTTGGACTCCTCTAACTCCAGGGAGTTAATGTGCAGGTGGATCCAGTGTGGGTTGTAGTTCTTGGCTGGTTGCTTAAACAAATCTCCCAAACTTGTTTGCTGGAAAAATAGAATGTTTAGATTGCACCTCCCCTGTAGCACTGGCCTTTATGTTCCCCTGGTCCAGTGCTGGACAAACCCTTCCCTTAACTCATGTAAATTATTGTCTCTTTTTATTCAGTTATTTCTCTACAAGAGCCACTCAGCATGTAAACATGCAACAGGTCTTGAATGTTGTCAGACATAATTCAGAGGGTTTGGGGGAGCTTTCTCCTTTTCCTGAGTTAATCTGTAGCTTTGCTGGAGGAAAAAATTTGAAAAGGCATCTTTCTCCAAAGATCAGTATACCTTCACTAAATAGAAGTCCTTTTAAGTTCAAAAATTCAAAACAGATCAGTTTACCTTTTAGATATATCACACTTTTTGTGTGTCAGTTTACTAATTTGAGGTCCCTGGGCTCACCAGCTCAAGTGTTGCTCAACTGTCCCTGTGACATATCTACTGGAACTTCTCTATTCTGTCCTCAGGGCTTCTGGGGGGAAAAAAAAAAATGCAAGTATATTCACATAATCTCTGAGTGTGGTTTTGTCTTTAAATTCACTGCAATACCTTTGCAATTGTACTTCTGCTTACAGGGGATGCTGTGTATGATTCCCAGGTGCCCAAACACATTGGGTTGATGTGGCCCTTGGAATGTTGTTAAGGTGAATGATTGTTATACAGGTTGAATATTGTGTGTCTGAAGGGACTCTGAGCTGAAGTGAGCTGTGCTGGTGCATCTAAATCATCCTTTTTTAACTAGGGCTGTGTCAGTGGGAAAATGAGAACTGTAAGCAGAGACTTCTGCATGGTTATTCTTACCTGAGCACATGGTTGCACCTGGGATGTAAAAGCCTGGAAGGAAAAAGACTGCAGCATGTATGGTCTGGGACTCCAATATGAAACATTTAGTGACATAAATGATGTTGGTATGGAGCTTGTGAACAGGTCTTCTGAATAAAAGCAATCCTTCAGCACATCCCCTCGGATGTTTCTGGGGCAGGATGATGGGCCCGTACTCATCTTTTGTGCCATACCTTGTGATTTCATTTTCTCTTAACTTACTTGAGGCTTGGCTTTATCCACCTGGCTATGGCTGAAACTTTCTATTAGAAAACTGTAACACTAAAAAGTTCCCAGAAATCTTGGTTAAAATATTTGTCTTTTTTAATTGGTAAATAAAACATAAAAATGGGATTTATAAGCAGTTCTGCATGGATGGCAAATCGTGCCACACACAACAGTTTGCACATTGAGGAAAGGCTTCAGTTAATCAAAGTGGACATTATTGAATAAAAGAATGAAGAAACCAACTTTGTTTTGAGGAAAACAAAAAGAAAACCTGTTTCATTTAAAGTGGCTGTGGAAATGGATGATAAGGGCGTTACCAGTTACAAGGAGCCTCTGGCCAGAAGCGAGAGATGTCGAATGTCAGGAGCCCAGCCAGCACAACCCCAGTTCAGGTGTCACAGTGCACGGCAGAGGCAGATGGCCATCTGGTGGTCTCCCACGCTCTGCAGTTGCCTGCCTGTGGTGCAGCTGCGTGTGGGGCTTATCCAGTGCTGTGATAAAACACATTGGTGCTTTTAACTGGGGCTGCTGTAAATGTCTCTGTAGGTTATGCACCAGAAAAGGTAAGAACATCTGGATGTTACAGCAGTACTTAAGTAGTGAAAATCGGCCATTCAAACCCATGCCTTTTGGAACGCCTCACACCCCCCAAACTCACATCTTCAGCAAAGTCACTGCTTTTAAAAAGGCATTGGCAATCAGGATGCACTTAACAGCTCTCCCGCTGGAGCACTCGTTCAGAAGGTGGAGTTCGGGTCCCTTCTCAGCCCCAGAGATGACAGTCCCAAGTGCTGGCTCAGGGCATGGCCCAAGCCACTGGCAACTTAAATGCAGGAGAGCTGGTGGAAGACAGCTCACATCACCTGTTCACATCACCTGTTCCTGTGGGAGCTGGAATTGAACCACCGTGGAGCTAAAACTGCTTCCTGTAGGAAACGAGACAGAGTAAAAGAGATCCTTGCAGATCATTGTCCACAGACTGGGGCAAGGGAGGGCTTGATCTGAATCCTTATTCTCTGGACACCTACCAGGAAAAACACTGAACTTCATGGATTCAAGGGAGAGCTTTCTCATCGATATTGTCACCAGCTAGACCAGCCCTCGGGACCCCTTGGACACCAAAGCCTGAGAAAAGGGTGTTACTCTGGTAACTTCTGCAGGGCAGTTTCTCCATATATCTGTTGCTCTGGGATGCTCTGGGACGGCTACATTCAAATATACCCAAAACAGGTAACAGCATTATGCTTCTAGGTGAAAATAACACTTGAATTTACATCTGCAAACATTCAAGTTCTACCCCAAGCAGTGCCTGAGGAAAACTTGACAGTGCTGGGAGACCGGAGGGAGGTCAATCCATAGCTGGGTGAGAAAGAAAAAGCAGAGGAGAGACTCGAGGTGTCAGGAGCTGAAGGTGAAAACAGCAAGGACCATTACCAAAAAGAGAGGGGCAGTGTCCTTCCTGACAAGTGCACCGTCACACACCCCCTAACAAGAAAACAACCTTGGTAATAGGAACCAGTCAGCCACCAGTCAGCAGTTACCTGAAGTTACCTGCCAGCAAGATAAGAGGCAGGTCTGGAACCAAGGCAACAAGGAAGAGATCAAGATGAGAGTCAGCTATAAAGCCGAGCACAGCAGCACCACCACAACTCAGGTGAGAGACCCCACTGAAATGCAGTTCCCCTACAATCAGCTGGAGGGTTCATGGAGGAGGCTACTGGTAGATCTCTCCCAGCTTAGTTGTTTTCATGGCAGCCTGAGCCAAGGTGCTGCACCTGTGCCACATCAGGGCAGAGCTTGGGCAGCTGCTGGGTTGGGGACATCAGGAGGATTACAGAGAAAGGTGGTGAGAGGCTAATGAGAGAAATTAGATCCTGCTGGTACATTCAGAGCCCTAGGAGCATCCCTCTTTGTGAATATGGTAATGGCCCTATTATAAAATCCTCTAGAGAACCTGAAGGAATTAAGAAAGGGTGGGAAAAGCCTCAAAGCAGCAGCCTAGTTCAGACCAGTCTGAACCCTCCCCATCCAGTAGCACGTCTCCACCCCTTCAGCTGGGAGAGATGCTAAGGATCCCAGAACTTAGCACATTCCCTAGAAAATGCATATGGATGAGAGCTGGTGCTGCCTGGCAGCTGGACAGAGTTGTGACCTGTAGGATAAAGTTATCATTCTTCTAGATGTGGGAGTCAGATGCTGCCCCTGAAGGAAAGGAAGGAGAAAGATCTGTTAATTATTCATGTTTCTGAGTTGATGCTTTCCCTCCTCTTCTTCAGAGGCGATCGAGTGAAGAAAGAAAAGGATTCGTGTCCTTGCTGAGCTCCTCCTATCAGCAGGGTCTGTATAGTACAGAACCTAAATGCCATGCCAGCTCAGGAGAGTAGTGGGGGAGCAGGCTCTGCCATGCTGGGAGAAGGGCACGGGGTGTTTGTGCCAGTGACAGGCTGTGCCAGAGCCTGGGCAAACTCAGCTAGATTTATGTCAGCACAATCTCTTTCTCCATCTCTAAATGTCTGTGACTTAAATATCCTTATTTGGCTTTCTGGGTAGAATTCCCCTTGCTTTTCTGCCTGTCAGTGCCCTGAGAAAAACTCCAGCTCTTCTGTGCCGATTACTTGAATGTTTTTCCATTGTCATCAGGAATCCCCTCTGTTGAGGGGTTAAGGAAAATCTTATTAAAATTTTTTAAATGTGGTGCTAATTACTTTAGATGTAATGTGCAGCATTAGGCTTCTGGTTGCTTTGAAAGGGGTTGTTGAATAACCATTTCTGCCGACATTCCAATTTGCATAATGACAAGGTGTTGGCATTGCATCCACCATTAATTTGCTGTATTTATAATGCCATTATGGAGCCACTCTTATCCTCATGCACTGTAAAAGGTATATGGAAATATAATATATGATCCTGCTTGTTTGGAAATTGCTTTTGGGTATCTTTGAATTTTTGTAATAGTGTTTTTGGCAGCTGAAGGCTAACAGCACCACGAGGAGAGTCTGCCACACGGCTTCACGAGGGCAGAAATTAAACGCTGCTTCCATGTGTGCACGAGTGTTTATTTTCCCCAGTGCTGAAGCAGAAGCAGCAGAGGTGAGTGTGATCAGGTGTGCTGCAGAGTATGCTCAAGGCAAACACAGTATTTCACTCCAAATCACCCCTACAAGGCACAGTGCTGGTGCTTGAAGTCCCGAAGAGCATCCTTAATCATAACTCTAAAAACATTTAACAGGTCACAGAGAGTGCAGCTTGGTGCTATGAACTCTCAGTCAACACAAGGAGTTGGAGGAGAACAACCAGCAGCACATTTTAATGCTCCCTTCCTGCTCTTCTCCTCCCCTCCGGGGACCAAGGAACAGGAAATAAGCTTGTCACTCTGCCTGTGTTTCAATGAAAAGGTGGGAAAGAGTCCCCGTATGTGCAGGATAAGTTCTTGTAATGTATGTGTGTGGTTATGGAGGAAAAAAAAAAAACAAAAAAACCAAAAAAAACAACGAAGAAAGAAAAAGAGCAATAACTGATTTATTTGTACCAAGCTTAGTAGAATTATTTTCCTGCTATTGAAAAACCAGCAGTTTACCAACGGGGGTGAATATTTACTGTGTAAACCATCACTCCACATAAGTGTTTCTGTGACAATATTTCAGTTCTTTGCTGTGGTGTCATCTCTCCTGCATTGTCACTGTAAAATGTTTCTGGTTTGTGCCATTGCAGAGAAGAAAAATTAAAAGATGTATTCTAAACTAAAATCTATCACTTTGGGTGGACCTGGCTAGTTTTAGCTTCCTGAACATGTGTGACAGCATAAGAATAAATTAGTAAATCTTATACAGATATTGCCTGACCCTGCGGGTCCAGACTTCTTCCTTCTGGCCATGCTCTGTGTTCTGGGTGCTTCTCTCTTGATACAGGGCACATCCATAGGCTTTCCAGCATCAACAGGATTTCTCCTGAATGGGCACATAGCAGCTGTAAGCTTCCAAGGCTGTCATAACCCATTTTAAACTTCATTCTGTATGATGAATTCACATCTCTGCCAGACAGCATCAGGAAAGGAGAAAGAGCCCTTACTGTCAGGGTTATTTCCACTATGACAGCTCCCATTCTGTCCACCTGAGATGTCTGTTTAGTGTGAGCATGTGGCACAGAACCTGAGTGTGTGAGTGAGAGGGAGAGAAGGAAAAAGCCCCACCAGATAGAGAAGAATGTGGTTTATGTAAACCATTTCTGTAAGGCCAGTTTGGGAGACTGGCCAAACTGATTAGGATCCTCTTTGCTTGCCTGTCCCCTTCATCCCCAGTGTCCCTCTGCCTTGATTTACCTCCCAGAATCTGGAAAATCTTCCAATATCAGAAAAAAATCTTTATTTTATTTACCCTTAAGAAAGGCTCTAAACCAACCATATTTTCTTGTTTACCTTTGAGACTAAACCTGAAGACCATACTTGCCCAGACATTGTAAAACAATGTTCCCTCGAGTATTTAAATTCAGCTGTGTTTGAGCAGAATTATTTTACCATGCAATACAGGAGTTAATGGATATTTGTTAATATAGCAGACATTATGGTGTATTTTTGGGAAATGGATTGAAGTTCATACAAAGCTTTATCTTTAGCATTTCACTTGTGTAGTACAGTACTAGAAACATGTAACATGACTATGTGTTCAGTCTGAAACAGAAGGTCTGAAATACATGTCTAAAACCTCTAAGAATTAAAAGAATTAATTCACTGCACCTACATTCCCAGCTTCAGGGGAAATTCACAAGGAATTTTTGCAGGTGATAATGCAGAACTGGTTTCCATGACTTAGTGTAACACCATCGAGTGCTGAGTGTAATCAATGACACAAAATAGATAAAAATATCTTCAGTTCTCTCTCAATTGTTTGGAATGTATCTGTCTGTATTTGTGTGCTTTCTTCTGCTGTTTTGATTATAAGACATTTTACTTAACAATTAAGACTTGTTCAATTTAAGTTGAAATATATGAAGTAAAATAGATGCAGTTTCCTTTTTTTAACCTCATTCATTCACAGAGTGAACAGTAGTAAGATGCAATTAATATCTGAATCTTTTCTTATTAATACAAGTTTGCACACTTGGATTTAACATTGACTTTATGAGAATTAGTCCAAAAGTATGCTGATGCCCCATATCATCTCTGTTATGTGCCAAAGACATCACTTGAACACGCTGAATCAGGCTTTGAAAGTGCTGCTCAGCCTGTCAGTGCTAAGACTTTGTCCTCTGGCAGATGCTTTGCTCAATGTCCCCTCGGATGTGTTCCGTGTTCTGAATCCCCTAACACTAAATTTTATGAATGAAAAATAAAATAATTTTTAAAAATTTGACTGGCAGAATGAACCAAACAGCTGCTGTTTGTGTCATAACCACCGTCCCCTCAGTCAGTGTGTTCTACTTGCACTGTCCCAGGGTGTCTGTGGCTTGCTGATGACTCACTGAAAACAAGCTCTGTGCAGGACAGAGCAGGGACATCAGAGGCACCACAGGGGATTTGGGTTTTGGGCCTTGCCGGGGGGATTCACTGTAGGAGCTTTGGGGGCTTTCTGTAACTCTCTAGTGGGACAGCCTCAAATGCTGCATCAAGACCTGTCTGACTTTCCTGCAGAGCCAGAGCCAGCGGGCAGGAACACGGGTGATGGAGTTGGGAGGTTCAGGCAGGTGAGAACATTTTGCTTTATCACAGCGAGAACTGAGCATTCGCACCTGAGATGCTCCTCAACAGCTGCCCTGTGTCAACACCATCACACGTCTCACTCTCAAGTCTATAAGCACACACACTGATCCATCACCACGAGTCAGCTGCAGAGTTTTGGTCCAGGGAATGTTATTTGAATTGGCTCTTTGGTGTTGGTGCTCCAAATGCCCTCTGGACACAGACAGTACCTGTAAGCAGAGTGTAGAACACACCCCACACCACTGCAGGTGCTGCTTGCTGGGGAAGACACACACTAGAGCTGAGGCTCTGCAGTGTTTGCTCTGGAGTTTTATGAGCTCAGACCTCTGGATGAGGCATTGGAGCAAGGGTTATCAATAACTTCCTAAACTATGCTGAGAAAGATACCTGCGGCTCTGTTTCCAGCACTGCCATAAAATGTGAGAAGCCTTGTTAAATCGCATTTAATGACTGGGAATCTCAGGCTAACTGACTCCTTCATCCAGCAGCTGTGAGTAATAATACTCACATGAACAGGTTTCACTGGCAGGATGCTAACCGGCCTGGAGCAGGGAAATCATGTACTCTGAAGCTCTGGGCAGCTTCTGTTGGAGCCAAATTATTTCCCACTGGCAGGGAACTGCTTGGAGTTCCCGGAGTGCAGACAGGGGTTGAATTATCACTTTATTCAGCTGTGTCATGCCTCACCTGAGCTAACAGTTTGGCTGCTAGTGGCACTTACTCAAACCTGCAGGGCTGTGCAGTGTGGGAGAATCTCCTGAGTGTCTGCTTCCCAGTTTAGCTGGTTTGCTCCTACCAGTAAGACCTGTGCAGAGCAGTACTCCAAGCATTACCACTTCTCCTGTTTTCCTCGAAAATTTACTTCAGAACACCTTTCACTGTAAAAGTTCTTATTTTCACAAATGCAAATGAGTCTGGTCAGAGACTTCTGGTGCTTGTAGGCTTCTGCACTCGGGGAATTGAGAACCCGTAGCACCCCACTTTACCTGGGGCATCCCGCATCCTCCCTGCGGCTCCCGCAGCCCAGCGGAAACCACTGACCCTGCGGGGTCTGCAGCGCGGAGCCGGCTCCACTCCCCCCTTGTCTCTAATACCGGCGGTCGCGGCAGATTTTATTTCCACGGGATGGCTGAAACATTTAATTCCATTCCAGAACAGGTGTGCGGGAGTGGGATGCGGCTGTGGAGTGCCCGGCCCTGCACGCTCCCGGATCAGAGCCAGGCTGAGGGGGACCGGGAGGGAGCAGGGGAAAGGAGCTGAGTGAGGAGCGAAGCCCGGACACCCTGGCACCCCGGGGACCCCCGGCACCCGCCCGGGCAGCGATACGGAGGAGGGTGCTGCAGCCGGTCCCGAGAGGAAGGGGATGCCCTGCTACGCAAAAATCGCTCCTGAAAATACCGGTTTCTTATAATTGCCCCGAGGGAAAAAAGGAGAAAAGAAAAGAAAAGAAAAGAAAAGAAAAGAAAAGAAAAGAAAAGAAAAGAAAAGAAAAGAAAAGAAAAGAAAAGAAAAGAAAAGAAAAGAAAAGAAACCAAAAATCAGTGGAAAATGAAAGCTCTTCCCCGACAGGAGCTTTGGGGTCGCGCAGGGAGTGGGGAAAAGGGGAAACAGCGTCCCTGCGGCAGCGGGCTGGGAGCTGCTGGGCCAGCGGAGCCACTTCGGGGTGGAACTGCGGTTATAGATATTTTTTTTGAAATTAAAGAAAAATAAAAAGCATGGATCATAAAAGACAACTTTGATACGAGTTTAAAAGTAACCAGTGGAACAGCGATGAAAAGATTATTTTATTTTTAAAGTTGTGGAATCTGAATGAAAGAGCCGATTTATTTAATTTACATAAATCCAAAATATCGGACTCCCTGTCAGCGGAAACATGGCAGAGATGTCGGATTTGCTCTCTATATAATTTTTTTTGTTGTTTTTAATATTGCACAAAGCGGCAAAGCCAATTAAGAAAACGCAAACAAGGACACTAAGAAGGGAAATACCCTCCCTCGTACAAGAAGAATAAAGTTTATTTGCGTATAAGAAATACGCTCTCAAAGTAAACGGGGAAAAAAAAGTACGATGAAAGATCTCCCTCTGAGCCTCTCACGAGGCAGGCGTTTTCCAGAGAAAACTTGTCTTACAAAGATTCACCCGAAAACCAGGGACTCGCCAACACGGAAAGCGCCGTTTCTTTAGAGTTTATTGATTGATTTAAAGTGTTTAGCAAACAAAGTGCTCTCTTTATCACCTCTTGCTCATTACTCCCTCATCTTATACATTAATTATAAAGTTAAAACTTTTTTTTTTTTTGTAACAACCAGAAATATACAGAAATGATTAACGTAAAAAACCAGCCCTGCGCCCCAGGTGCCGCCCCCGCCGCCCCTTCCCGGGCGGGACCCCCCCGGCCCCGCGCGTCCGCAGCGCCTGGGCGCGCTCGGGGGTGGATGGACGGTGACGTTTGTAAGAAACATCTCTCGTCACCGTGAGGTCACGGGAGGGACAGGCGCGTCTTTGCCTCTGCAATGTCAAGGGACAGGACCGATAGTTCTCTTGTTTTACCCTGAGAGTCAAATGGGTACATAATGACTTTTTTTTTCTTTTTAAGTCTTTTGAGAATTGCCGGACCAGAATAAAAAAAAAGGCAAAAATTATCAATAACAATTATTAAATTAATCAAACCCACATAGCAACGAGGGACGGTGAAAATAAAAATACAGGTAACGATGATTTACATCTACTTGTATGTACACAGGGAGGGAGGTTTCTCCTCCTGCTTCCCTCAGCAGCGCAGTCCGGACACAACGCGTACAAAAAGGGTCGTAGAAAGGACCGAGGGCGGGGGAGCCGCCCGCGGGGTCCCGGGAGCCTCTGGCCGCTCCTTTCGTCCCCCCGGGGTGGGTCGGCAAGAACACGGGGCTGCCCCTTTCCCCCGGTGTCGCTGCCGGTCGGTTCTTGGTTTCACCCCTCGGGTGCGGGGTGTGGGGGGGGCTTAAGGTGAGTGGCACCCCTGGGCCCGGGCGGGTGGTCCTCGAGGGACGGCGGGCGCAGCGGGAAGGAACCGGGAGCGAGGAGGAGGAGGAGGAAGAGGAGGAGGAAGGAGCGTCGGGCTTATAGGTGCGGGGTGTAGAAAGCCGGAGCGCCGTAGGTCTGGGAGCCCAGGACGAAGGGCGAGAGGACGGCGGGGCTGGGCAGGAAGGGCAGCTGGGCAGCGCAGACCAGCCCTCCGGCCGGGTGCCCGGCGTAGCTGCCGGGGCCGTGCATGGAGAGCGGGGTGCCCATGGGCGGCGAGTGGCTGAGGGGGCTGAGCCCCCCCGGCAGCGCCCCGCCGCCCAG
>VXAC01000650.1:17500-33499 GCA_013399225.1 Rhipidura dahli | reverse complement strand
TTATTATTATTATTACCGCCCCGGCTCCTGAGGGCGCAAGCAGGAGTGGGACCAGCTCCGGAGCCTCGCACGTGGTTCTTGGTCTCATCCTGATTTTGTGCCCCGAGAGTGTCTCCCCGTGCAGGGCAGAACTGAGGACCACTGGTCACCTCGGGATGCCCGTCTCTCCCCGGGAAAGTGGGGATCCAGCCGCACACACCCCCAAGCTAAAATCGGGGAATTAATTAACCCTACCCACGAAGGCAAATGATTTAGAAAGAAAAAAAGATTCTGAAGCAGATCTCGCCCTCTATCAATGCGGTGTCAGGTCCTCATAGTAGAAGATTTAAAAGCCCTGGGGATTCCAGGTTAGAGTAGTAATGAGCTTAATTGAGGTTAATGCTTCCTGCACAGCTCCTTGATTATTAAATTAATATTATCACACACATGAATCATAATTAGAAGTTTAAATAATGCTCTAGGGGAATCCTCGGAGGATCTATTAAACAGTTCCCTTCCCTCTCTCCGGCTCCCTCCCTGCTCGGCGGCAGCCCCGGCGGCGGCTGAAGATGGGCGCTGCTGGAGGGGGGCGGAGGGACAGATGCCCCCGAGTGTCACCGCGGGGACAGAAAAAGGGGCAGCGCACCCACGCTCCCTCCTCGCCCTTCAAGCCTCAGCCGCGTGGATCCCCGTTTAACCAGCCGCTCTTCCCCGCCCGCCGCCTCCTAGTTTGGGCGCTTATCTCCCAGCACCCGGGAGTTTATATAAAATACTAATAAAGTGCCTTGTTGTCACTTATCGCGGCTGGGATCGGCTCCGCAGGGGCTTTTTCACACACCGCGCGAAAGCCGATCCGTTTTGCTGCCAGGAGGCTGGAGGTGCCGCCAAGAGCATCCCCGGGCCGCCCGCCGGGATGCGGCGCAGGGAGGGGGGACGAGCGGGGAGATCCCCCCGTCTTGCCCGGGTACCAATCCCAGCTCCCATTCCAGTCCCCGGCACGGCCGTGACACGCGTGGGACGCAGCCGAGGAAGGGGGTGTCCTTCACACCTTCGGAGCGCTCCCGATCCTGCCCCCCATCTCCCGAGCCGGGTGCCGCAGCACCGGGGACCCTCACGTGTGCAAGGACAAGCGGCTCGATTATAATTATCATTATTATTATTTAATATTGTTATTATTATTACTACTACTACTATTTCTAGAAGATTGAAAGAGGGGGGGAAGCAGTGGTGGAGGGGGCACATACAGCCCTTCTGCATCGTGGGGGCTGTACACGTAAAGGGAAAAATAAAAGAGAAATCAGGTGGCCGGCATGCACGCAGCTCTCTCTTGCTCTCTCTTTCTATTTATTTTCCTCTCTGTTGCTGAAACATATTGAAGGGGGAGAAAAAGGAAACATTAAGATCAACTGTGAGCCTTGCCGATGGTTTAACGATTTCAAATGAGCTCTGACTCTGGTGAAAATCTGACAATTACCCATCAGGATGGCAGATGATGGTTAAAATTACCAGAAATCAATATTCTCACCGGGTGTCCCAGCCTGATAAGAGAGACCAAGACAATGTTGACTATTAAAGTCGACAGCTTGAGATATTACACTATTAGTTATGCTATTTTTAATAATCTATAATATTTGGGCTATAATTAATTAATTATACGGGTCAGATAATATCTGGGGCTGGAATGAGGTCTGAAGGGTCTATTAAGGTTGGTAATGAGAAAGGAGAAATCTAATCTAAGGACGAGGAGCCGTGAAGGAACAAATATACAACAGACTTCAGATAGAGCGAGAGGGAAGGAGAAGGGCTGTTGCAGACTCGGTGCACACACTTCTGCTCTGCTCATCTCCCAGCCAGAGGTGCTGCCCATGATAGTATCTCCTCCTGCTCCTTTATGCAGGTACCCACTGCTCGTGGAAGAGGCCTGGCTCTCACTGGGATGCTGCAGTCCCAGGGAAGGTAGAGAAGGGAAAAGAATGGATATGTATTGAGGAATGAATGCTAGAAAAAAGGAAAAAAATCCAAAATAATCCCCAAAAAGTCATCTGTATCCATTCTGCCCCTGGCCCTAGCAGCAAATTCCTCTTATTACTGGGATGTGGGGACACTACAGGCGATTCATGAAGTTCAACTCTCCTTCCAAATACTGCTCAGGCCCTGCTCACAGGTAGTGAGCATTGTCCCTAGCATCTAAACAGCCTCCAAGGAATGGCTTCAGATGTATCTCTACATCCATGCACTAATAGCACATGCATGTGTGTGTAAACATCAATGTATATGAATGTATAATACAGGGATATATAATATAACACACAGATGCTTTCTTCTGTAGATATGCAAGGAATGTTCACAAAATACACACAGGAAAGAATAAAAACTAAGTGCATTGTAATGTACATATATAA
This sequence comes from Rhipidura dahli, assembly GCA_013399225.1. Classification (NCBI taxonomy): domain Eukaryota; kingdom Metazoa; phylum Chordata; class Aves; order Passeriformes; family Rhipiduridae; genus Rhipidura; species Rhipidura dahli. The sequence continues at coordinate 31,118 of VXAC01000650.1, read as the reverse complement.
ATACATCTCTTTATCTATCTCAAAGTGTTAATGTGTGTTGCATATATCAGGAACGTTAAAATGGCTTTATTCACTCCTCTGCAAATGAACTTCAAGGCAGAGCCTGTGCCTTATAAACTCACTCCTTGCTCAGCGTTACTAACCAATATTCTAGGTGTGACACTCAGGGCTTTACCTATTTTACATCGATTATAAAAATCGCTCCTTCTACTGCTATGATAATCCTTTTTCTAGGGGTGTATTATTTTTCATATTAGTTCTACCCTTATTAGTTACAGGAGGGTGTGTTGAACAACATCCTTTTGTACAGAATGATGAAAACCACATTTTCTAGTTATGCTTAGATTAGCCAGGGTACTAATCCTTTCTTTTTCCAAGTAACATCTTAATTCCATAATTTTCAATTGGTCTCTCTTGGTTATACTTTTCTCAGCACTCTGTTTATAAGATAGCCCTTGTGGAGAACTGGAAACCACTGAAGTATTAAAAAACCCTCTTGCAATGGCAGACATCTTTCTGGGACAACTGTTTGATATAGTTCCACAGGATTCATTCCTTCCCCAGTTATCTCTGTTGTTAATTGAAACCCAAAGCCAAGTCTGCAGAAGATGCCCTGCCCTATGTCTCCTTTGCATCCAACATGGATATTTCCCTCTTTTTCCCCAGCCAGTGCCTAACCGAGGCTGTTATACAGTGATGAGGTGCCAATCAGAGGAAAAACTGAGAAGCTGCTGGATGGACATGGGAAACAACTTCTCCAGGCACTGCTCGCAGCACCTTCTCAGGCAGGAGCAACCCTGAGAGGAAATGAAGGCCCTTACCCAGCAGATGAGGAGGAAGGGAGAAAAAGATACCCTTCTGTTTCTTTAATTATTTCTTATGTATGGGAGTAAATTAACAAGAAGACCTAAATGCTTTACACCGAATATTTATACAAGAAGTTAGCAGTGCTGCCAGCACTTAGTGGCTGTGATGGGTTTGTGGAAATGTCTCCAGCTCTTGTTGATGGCTGTATGATTTTCAAACACTGTCAGAGCTCGGGAAGCGTGAGGATGCATGGGGCAGTTGGAGGGAGCTGGAATTGAGTCCCCAGGTGTTTCAGGTCAGGAGCAGAGCAAGAAGCCAAGCCAGCAGCCTCACAACTTAATTGCTCAGTAGGATAAACCTGGTGAATTCAGTGGCCACTGCCACATCCCAAATTTGCCAATATTGACAGGTTGCTTGTGCTGCCGATTCCTTGAGCTACAGAAAGTGGTGCCTGGGTCTTTCCATAATCAGGTCCCAGTTTTCTGACCAAGTTGTGCAACATCCCAGGATTCTGCCATCTGCTTCAGAACTTTGCTGATATCCCCACAACACTGCTTGTGGTGAAGTTTGTTTTGGAAGGGACACAGCAGCCTCACAGGTTGGGCTTATGGTTCTGAATCCCTCTTGTCAAAGAAAACCTCAGATGGGTGAGCAGCACTCATCTCTTGTGATTTTTTTATTAAAGCATTTAGCAGGTGATAAAGATGTGAGACACATTGAGAATAAAAAGATTACCCTTTTAGATATAATCTAGAGAGTTATGTCAAGGGGCAGCTCTATAAACTGGCGCAAATTGGGCTGGCTCTGTCAGCTGATTTGCACAGGAGGGGATTGGATGCCAAATTACCTGATGCTTTTATTGTGAGACCCCATTAATATTTGAAATCCTGCTCCTGTCAGCACTGAGAAACTTCCTGCGTATTCAAGTAAGTGTTGAAGGCACTACCCAAAGTGCTTCTGTAACTGGGTTGGAGTGGTTTAAAGCATGCCTGGCATGTAGTTGCTTCTCTCTTAACATCATGGTCCCAGCTGAGAGGTGGTAATTCACTTTTCAGTTCCATTCTGGGGAGGAGGGAAGGTAATTTTTTAGGCTGCCTAAATGCAGATTGAAAGCATGTCTTCTTATTTATAGCCAAACCAAGTGGGTATACTGAGGCATTTTGCAACCATTTTCTCCACATTTAGAACAGATGGAAAAAACTGCATTAGGTAAGCAGCAATAGAACTGCTGTGCTACACAGAAAGGCTTCTTAATTTAGGCATTTGGATGCCAAATGCAAGTTAGGGCTCCCAATTTATCTGTATATTCAACATGAAAATTTGGACCTGTATTCTCAGCCAGTTACCTTGGATTGTGAATTAGACTGATTTCTAGTTTATTAATTATTTAAATTAAAAGCTTTAATATTCATCAAGCAGTTGGGTTAATTGCTGGAGAAGATCCAAACAATGTTGGATAATATGTATGTGCTGGGAAAACTACTGGACACCTGCCACATGGTAACTGCATGGTCAGTCCTAGAGGATGAAAAGTTTGTGGACCCCATTGGCCAGGAATCCTAAATGTGAAGGAAAACATCACAAAGCGTGGTGAGTCTGTGTCTGATAATAATGTGACATTTGGAAGTGTACCCTTTTTTGATATCAGTGGGACATCAGATTGTGAAGATTAGGGAAAACCAGGGAAAAGATTTGCAGATAAGATGTAAAACCAGCAGCTTGAAGTCTAAAGTAGCAAAGAATCCAGTGCTGTCCCTACGTGTAGAAAAAAAAAGAGTGGTTAAAAGAGTAATATTTATTGTACTTTGTAGTGAATTAACAATACCCAGAACACTAAAAACAAGTGTCAGCCAGTACAGTAATTGCAGTTACAGAAATAACAAACAGAACTATACCCTCAGCTATTTATAACTGAACTGTACTGGGCTTTGCTTTGAAAATAGTATCGTTCTGTAAACGATATCATTCTCCACTAAGCAGAGCTGTGTGTCAAACCTGGAGTCCTTGCTCCAGCTTAACATCTGTTCAGGGAAAGCAGCATTTACTCATGTGTTTTTATCAGTGGATGATGGGAATATAACTACAGCTGTATATATAATGCTGTTTTGATAAGCATATCATAAATTGAAGGGGAAGAAATCATAAATAGATATATAAGTTTTTCTGTAACAATGGTTCTTTCCCATAAATGATGTAACTCCTGTTTTCTGGCTACAGAAACAACTGCAGATACAGACAAGAAGAATAATCTGTACCTGCAGTTGAACTAAGAATGAGAACAAAATTCCCAGCTGTCAGATTCTCATAATAAATTTAGCATGGAAAGTAGATCAGAATAGGTGGGGATGGAAAAGATTCCCCAAATTACAAGTTTTATCTTTCAATTCTGCTGTCCAAAAGTTAATTGTCTATTCCACATTAGTTGTTCAGGCTGGCACCTTAATTATTGGATAGAAGAAAGTGTTTCCATGGGGCATTTCTTTCCACCTGTCTTGGATTCCTTACAAGCCAAAGCACAGAGAAATATGATGCAGGTGTTAAGAGGCATGATTTCTTCTGTTTTTTCAGGCAGAGAAACCAGTCCAGGTTCCTGGGGACAGCCTGTTGCTTAACCACACAAGTACACATAACCATTTCCCAAGTGTTTTGTGAGACTGAGTGAAGGACACAAGTCCTTTTGAAATTGATGCTTCTGACATTTTCTTTTTGTCTTAGTCCTATTTTTATTTCCAAACTGCAAAGATGATGAGTTTGTACGAGATGCAGGTACCTCTTAGCGAGCCATCAGTTGTGTCCTGTACCCTGATTTTAAGCCTCACTGAAACTGAGGGGAATCTGTGTTAGTGAACACAGGCTCAGTTCAAAGACTGTTTCAGTCACATCTCTGTTTAATTTTTAAGTGAATCAATTGCTGTAAAGCTGATGACATATGTATCTTTATTAGACCAACCCAGTTATCAGTACAGGTTCACTTTGTACCCCCTTGGGTTGCCAAACACAATCTGACTGATGTCAGGTCCATTTCTTTGCATGATCATTCTTCCAGCAGTCAATACAGGGGTTTTTTAAGTTATCGACCAGACAGCTATTGGATGAGGCAGGGCCACATGGCCTACTGACCTAAAATACTGTAGCAAAAGTGGTGGAGATATGAAATCAATAACTTTATTGAAACAAATATCCGAGCCGACACTTTGTGCAGAAGGATTAAACGAAGAGGGCTGTTGTGGAAATGGGTTAGGTTGTGCATGGCTGATGCATGTAGGAATTCAGTCAGGGTAATGGGAATTCACATGTGAGAGAAGCAAGCAGAGAAGCAATGTTTGGTCCAACACCAGGGTGTGCTGGGCTCCACAAGGCTGGGCAGCCCAGCCAAAGGGCACACACAGAGGTCTGAGGGACCAAGACGTACCTGCTGCAGTGACACTGCCAATGACACTCTGTTTCTGCCCTGCTCCTTGAACAGCTCCATCGGCTGCACCCAGAGGCTGCCACTGTGTGTTTGCAGTGGCTGGGAGCTCTGAGGGGCACTGCCTGCTATGGGCTGGCTTTTAAGGCAGTGTTGATCACCTGTTTCCATCACTGACTTCGGGGAGGGGTTGTGGGCTCTCAGTGACGCACTGAGACACAATTTTTGGCAACCCCTGTGGAGTTAGATGTGTACAAATATATGCTGTATGCACCTATACAGATCTTGCATTTGAAATGCCTTGCATGGCTTCACAAGGATGGAGAAATGCTGTTAAACCCATACCCCATGCACAGGCACGTGCTGTATTTGTTTGGTTAGTGCTTCAGATTTCATGGGTATTTTAAACTAACTAGCATAGCCTTGTCATCATTAACATGCGCTCAGTGATTATGGTACTTCTACAGTGTTACTTTTCATCCTTAATGCCTGAGCAAAACCTCAGCCCTTTAGGTGAACCCAAGCATTTCTCAAAACAGAAAATATTGTTATCAGCACTAGTTAATATATAAAATCTTGCCATCATTTGCTGTGGAGCCACAAGAAAAATAATTTAATAAAATAAGTTACTTTATTCTCTCAAAAAATAACATATTTTTTGATTGTGAAACAGAGAGAAAAGAAAGAGTGAAGAAAAGCTCAATAAACAGCCATTTTATTAGTGTTGCTAGAAATAAAATAAGGGTAAGGGAGACTTGGCTACTGTTTTATTGTAGCCATGAATTCACTTTTTTCATTTAAGTGTCTGTCACATTAGTAGAAAAATACAGATCACTCTGGAGTGTGTACACTGGCAGTGAGTATGCCCATTTTTCATTTTAAAAAACTTTCAGCTATTTTTTCCTTTCCACAATTGGAGGTGGCAGGCTGGTATAGGTAGGCGCTGCAAAACAAAAGCAGAATCTTTTTGTGGGCTTTGGGTTAGAATTTGGCACAAGTGGCTTTGCTCAGTTCCAACTGTGATACATTCTCAGTTTAACTGAAAGAATTAAAATGAGAAGAATTAGCTGGAATATATTTGCTTTATTTAATACTGCCACAATATGTTAAACCTAATAACAAACAAAATCATTCCCAAATCACTTCTCACTATTGAATGTGTGTTTTGTGAACTGAAATGAATTAACTATGAAGTCACTGTGCATCAGTGTTTTTGTATGTCAAACATTTCTCTCTACCACAATGCTGAAATGATGGCTTATAAGTCATTTTTAGTAGATATATGCAAGTTTAGCTGGATTAGTTGAGGATTGAAGCAACTTTAAAATGGGCTTGTGAAATAATTTTTTATAAAAAATACGATGTGTACACCATAAGCAATAATAAGATTTTATTTAATACATGTATTTGGGAGATGAAATTGAAAAAGGCCTAGTCATAGGAGACATGTAAGAACTAGGATAGAAATGAACTCAATAATAAAATCCAAACAGGAGTTAGATTCCCCCAAAGCACTGTTTCCTGCTCACGTGACACCCCAGCACATTGCTGTTAAATGAGCCAGGTGCACTGGGAGCCCTGAAAGCCCCTGGGCTCACCCAAACCACCGTGGGCAGCAGGGCAAGGGAGAGAATTCTGCCCCTCTACTCCCCTTTTGTGAGATCCCTCCCACCTGCAGAGCTGCATCCAGCTCTGGGCTCCTCCACACAGAATGAGATCAACCTGTTGGAGTCAGTCCAGAGGAGACCACCAAGGGGTCAGAGGGATGGAGGAGCTCTCCTGGGAGGAAAGGCTGAGAGATTTGGGTTGTTCAGCCTGGAGAATCTTCAGGGTGACCTGATTGTGGTCTTCCAGTACCTGAAGAAAACCTACAAGAAAGATGGAGAGGGACTTTCTATAAGAGCAGGTAGTGACAGGACAAGGGGGAATGGTTTCAAACCAAAAGAGAGTAGGTTTTGATTGGATAAGAGGAAAAAATTCTTACCTTGAGGGTGGTGAGACACAGGAACTGATTGCTCAACGAAGTTGTGGATGCCGCATCCCTAGAAGTGTTCAAGGCCAGGTTGGATGGGGCTTGGAGCAACCTGGTCTAGTGGGAGGTGTCCCTGCCCCTGGCAGGNGTCAGAGGGATGGAGGAGCTCTCCTGGGAGGAAAGGCTGAGAGATTTGGGTTGTTCAGCCTGGAGAATCTTCAGGGTGACCTGATTGTGGTCTTCCAGTACCTGAAGAAAACCTACAAGAAAGATGGAGAGGGACTTTCTATAAGAGCAGGTAGTGACAGGACAAGGGGGAATGGTTTCAAACCAAAAGAGAGTAGGTTTTGATTGGATAAGAGGAAAAAATTCTTACCTTGAGGGTGGTGAGACACAGGAACTGATTGCTCAACGAAGTTGTGGATGCCGCATCCCTAGAAGTGTTCAAGGCCAGGTTGGATGGGGCTTGGAGCAACCTGGTCTAGTGGGAGGTGTCCCTGCCCCTGGCAGGGGATTGGAACTAGGTGATCATTAAATGTCCCTTCCAACCCAAACCATTCTATGGCTCAAAACACTACCAGCTGTAATGAAAAACAGCCAAAAATGGCAAAAATGGACTTCAAAGTTGTATTAAAATAGCAGAGAAGAGCATCAGTAAGATTATGGTTGTGATTATTCCTATAGTGAGTCATCAGGGAGGGAACATGCACTCATAGCTCCATAGCTCTCAACATTCTGTATCTCCATGTGGGAATATTTCTGTGCTTCACCCTAATTTAGTAATAACAACTCTGGGTTCCTTGGTTGGTTCTGACTACTATATTTCTTTGGTTTTACAGGTTATATTGCTTTGGATTTACAGAAAAAAGTTATGTTCTGGTGTTGCAAATACAGGTTTTCTAATAGATAGCTACTAGCTCTCAGCCACAGCCCAATACTCTTAAGGAACTCATCCTCTTAATTTCAAAGTCATGAAAGCAAGGAAGAGTTATTAGACCACTTTTGGTATTTTTTAGACTTTTGTATGCCATTTTCTGTGAAAAATGGTCCCTGAACAAACAACAGATTTTAGGGCTCGATTAAAGCCTGTCTCTGAGAAAGGCATTTGAGTTCTTCCTTGAAGTACCAATGCCTTCCAAGCGTTACCAACCCTCTGTTGGAAGAGGAGCAGGGTAAGTCCACCTTATCTCTAACCTGGGATTTTTTTGCCTCAGTTCCAGCTAACCCCCCAGGTTTTGTTTTTTGCCATTAGATTGAATGGATCTTTGGCACCTGACTGTTTTTCTTCAACTTTACTTTCATGGCATAGTTTATATAGAATTATTGTTTCTGTATACTATCTGGCTGTTTTCTACAGTAATTTGATGACCAACCCTGATGCTTTAGTATTGTTATTATAATGGGGATCTGGGGTGGCATAGACATCTCCAATCTATACCCCTGTATATATATACATTTTATTTGTATTTTTATTTCATTTATTATACATTTTATTTATGTATTTGTGTATATATATTATTTCTTCAAAGTCTTCCTGTGACAATATGACATTTTTTCATGTATAGTTCTAAGTTTTTAGTGTCTTTGAGCCCAGATTCATAGCCCTGCTCTTTGTCTTGCCCCCACTGTAGCTGCTGACAGACTTTGGTTCAGAAGTTTGGATGGTGGTGGGAAACCCTCAGGGGGACTGAACTTTGTTGAAAGGCTATCTGAATTAAATTATTTATAATGATCATGTCTGGCAATTAAGTAATGCTAACCACTGGCTAGGGGTGTGAAATGAATGCATTATATCCAAATAAAGGGAAGAAGTTGTGATGTTTGTGCAGCAGGCACCTTTTGCCAATCCACAGTATTTACATTCGGTACCTCTTTCGCTTAAATGTTTATACCTTTACACATATTTTCTCAAGATTGAGAGACTGCCTGATATAATAGCAGGTAATCAGTACTGAACCTGAGCATCAACTGATTACCAGGCTTGCCTGAATTACTATATGCTATTACAGTATTTTAGGAACCTGTAATATCCACCATTACTTTCTCTTGTGAGAGTCCTTAGACTGACTTGCCATTGCCATTTTTCCCTCTACAGCAAATAAATATCGTGGTGTATCCAATACAATCAGCAGAGTGTAACCAGAGTGTATGAATTTTTTTGCACAGATAATTAAAGCCCAGTGTTCTCCACTGTAACAATTACAAGTACTTGTGAAAACAATGACAAGGTCATCCTGTGAATGCAGCCATCATTCAGGGAATTCGCTGCCTTAATAAAACAATAACTCATTTGTTTAGAAACCAATGTACAAAGGAAGCGACAACAAAATTGTTTCCTTGGACATATGTTCCCTTAACCACATAAATGTGGAGCAGTAGCACATTTATAGTGTGTTTAGCTAATTAAGACCAATATCTCCTATCTGCCCCAGGTATCTTAAGTTGTGACTAAATCTCGAGGTTGGAATAGAAAAGGCTGCGTGGATTGTGTGTGCACATGTGGAAGAGTCCCTCTCTTCCTTTGGGAATGATGTGGTGGCAAATGCCCTCTATGGACAGCCCAGGCCAGTGCTTCCCCAGCAGCACACAGGGTTGGTTGCAGCCTTGGATAAATGCAGATGTGACTCAGCTGTCCAGCATCACACAGCTGCACACAATTGCTGCTCAGGCATGGCCTTGGATTAGAAAGGGAGGTTTTTGACCTTATTTAGTGCCATGGTCTGGGATAAGGCTCTGCCTTTCTGTAAGCTGAATGGCCTGTGGCCAGTGAGCCGTGCTGGGTGACACATGACAGGGTCCCATCACAGGGACTTGTATCCTGGGCTTTTCCTTGCCTGGGCTCAGTGTGGACACTTCAGCTGTATCTCTCCTGCCCTTGAAGCAAACTCCCTGGGCTATCAACAGTGCCTGGATCTGTACCAGAAGGATGCTCAAGAACTGCAGAACATCTCAGAAGTGAAGATTAAAAAAAACAGCTGAGTACCATATTTTTAATTTGGGAGTAAAGTGATCCATAAGCTAATAGGTGTGTTGAAAGGAAAATATTGCAGAGATAAGGGAAACATCCATTTTTCTGTTGATGAAGGTTGCAGACTGCCACTACACTACTTTTCAAAATAGTATCAAAACAGTGAGTCATCTCCTGATAGCTGTGTCTTGGCAATGGTGAAGTGTACCATCCCTGTACAGAACTTTTTAATTTGTAAGTTTACTTTTGAAATGAGTTTTCATTTTGAGAAGCTGGTATCATGTGATATACAATAAAAAACAGGTGGAAATACAAGGAAATGTTCAGTTTGAACCAAAGCACTTGCAAGGTGTGATTCACAACATGTGTGTTAATCAGTTAATAATACATAGTTCCCACCTTCACTTCCCACATTTCAGCCTTAGCCTCGCCCAGAACTGGAGAATTTTCTCATTGGCTTCCTTGCAAGGGGTCAGGCTGAGAGTTTGCTGTTAGAAAAGCTCATGTACAAACTTACAACTTCCACTGTTTGAGTCCCAGCTAAAAAGTGGAGAACGTGATTGTGAAAGGGAAGTCTGGTCTCTTTTATGTAACTATTGTAGAATTAATTGATGTTTTTAATTTATTTTTATGAATGTAATTATAAACTGATATCTCAGAGACTGAAAGCTGCTTTTATGTTATATACAAGTAGCTACAAAGGTAATTTTGCAGGCTTCTATGTTTAATCATTTGCATTTATACTCATTACTGCATACACATGGCAGAACTGAAGTGCAGAACTGTATTTCTAAGGCAACAGTAATTTTTTCAGACACTAATTAAGCCTATTAAAAGTACAGATCTTCTCACACTCACATTCACAGAATAAAGGCATCAAAGCAGCAATTTGGCATGTTGGATGGGAAATTGCTATTTTTTTTTTTTCACAGTTTTATGTCATGCTTTTGCAAATATGTCTTCTTGAACTACTCAGGGCCAAATTCAGTGAGATTCTCCTGGGACTGGGCAAGGTGAATTTGAAGAGGAGCACAGAGAGCCATGGCTGTAGTGGTGGATCAGCTATGTAGATGACCTTGGCTTTACAAGCTTTCCTCAGTTCCACAGACCCTTCTAGTCCTGTGTTTGTTCCAGGCACTCCTACCTCACCCTCATGGCTGTGTGAGAATACTCTCCCCTACAGAAGCCACTGAAGAGCTCAAGAAAAGTTTTAACTCTCCCTTTGGGGAGCCCTACACAGCCAAGAGCTGCTGGCTTCGCAGGCTCTATCAGAACCACAGGCTTGGAGTGCACAGTGACAGCAGCTGTAGCTACTGGTGCTCTGTTCCCAGAGGCTCTCCCAGCCCTCAGGAACTGGAATGTCATTAATAGCCCACTGTTATTTTTTAGAGAGCTGCTGAACTGTGGGCTGCATCTATATTTAGTGGTGGTGTAACTTCCATCAAAGCCCTGACGTTATTAACAGCATCATGGACATTTAATTGGATTTAAGAAACACACTCAGGGCCAGCCTCTCTTCTCAGTTACACCTGGGCAGCTCTGCTAGCACTGATGGGTTTGTCTTCTGGTTTTCAGAGATGAATTTTGTCATTCAGCTCCAAGTAAACTCAGACTTAAAAAATGCACGGTCAGGTTTAATTTGGGGGACAGTAGTGGGAGCTCTGGCTTGTAGAGTAGAACTGTGCATCCAAAATGTAGGCTTAAAGGATAATTCAGGTTAGAAGAGGCCTGGGGAAATCTTTAGTCCTACCTCCTGATCAAAGCAAGATCATATCTGGCCAGTTTGCTCCCAGTTTTATCCAGTCTTGCTTTGAAAACCTCAGAGGATGGAGGTACATTCTCCCTCAGTAACTGCTCCCCTGCTTGACTGTCTCTGTGAAAAAGTTCCTGATTATTTCCAGTCTATCTTGTCTCCCCTTGTGCCTCTTTTCTCTCATCCTCCCACCATGAAATTCTGTAAAGCATCAGGCTCCATCATTCTGATGATGTCCTCATGGTACTAAAAAGCCTGTCATTCAACCAATCCCAAAGAACAGCTGGGGATCACATCTGGGCTTCTTCTCCCACAAAAGGTTGGACTTGAACCACATGATCTTTCAAAGTCCCTTCCAGCCTGGGCTATTCAATGACTGTTTAATGTGTTAATTTTCTTTTGCAAGTTCTTTCAAGCTAGCAGGTGCCCCTCTCCCCTAGTTTACTCCAACCTCCTCCACTTCCAGGGGATTCCTTTCTGAAAGTCCTGTCCAAGGTCAGGCAGAATTGCTGTGGAGGTGGAGAGCTGCTTCCAGGTGGGACTGTGAAACTCAAGAAGGGATATTTCCAGTTTTCCTGTACATGCTTATCCTCTAAGGTGTCTTTTAGGCTCATTGGATCTAGTCCAAGTGTCCTAAACACATCGAATTCTGGAAGATTTTGACATGATCTTCCCCAGCTGAAACTGGAGTGAGAACCTGGGGATGAAGGTCTCATCTAGGCAAAGCCTTTAAGATGCTCCAAATTCCTCTGCAGGGTACAGATAGGTTGAAGTATCCCCTTTAAGCCAAAACCTGCATTTAAATACTTTACCAGCCTGTGCTCTAAACCTGTGGACTGTGAGTGTGCAGGCTGTGTCATAATGTGTTTTCTTTCTATGTTATATAAGAAAAAGAAAAAAAAAGTTACTGTTTTTAAAATTGAGATCATTGTTATTAGAACAGATCCCCTTGTAAGTGGTTTCTTTTTGTTATAAAAGTGTCAAGTCTTTATATAGATAAGAACATCAATCTGTTTAGGACTTTTTCTCTGACAAATATAACAAGAATTTCCTGCTATCTTGGAAATTAGTGATCTTCTTTGTCCCGAGGTTCAGTTATGCTGACCTCCCTGTCATAACCCTGACTATATATCCAAAGTGTATGTTTTTCACTGTCACAGGAGAAATCTGTAGCACAGAAACAGAACCAGCATTCCACAATTCATGGTAAAAAGAAAAAAATGAAAAGAAAAAAAAAAGATGCTGTGATGTGACACAACAGATGCTGCATAGAAAGGATTGCTTACAGATACATTGTAAGTTAATAATAATTTTTCCAAAGTTTATTGAAAAATTCTCGTTAATGTCTGAAATGAAATACTTATGATTACAGGAAATGAAATTACTTACAATATTTTTTTTGCAGCCTCTCACTCTTAACACATACTCCTTTACGTGCACACATATACACACACATAACTATTGTTAATTAAGACTGTCTCCATTATGGGGCTAATTAACAATTAGCATAAACATAATTAGCTGATGTTGACATTTAACTCATTACATTGTTTAAATAATTTTCAGAAATTGCCCTTAGTGGCATTCTGTCATACTGAAATAATGGCAGCACTTTGTCATGTAAATTAAATGACATTTGTGTTGTTTCCTCTCTAACTCATGCATGGAAGACTTTTTTTTTTTAATTTGAGCTTCATTCAGTTCAGAATCCAAGGTGATTTCTAAAAGTTGAGCTACAACATGTGCTCCTTGCATAGCCTCCATAAGTAGCCTGAACATCTGGGAACCTGCATCCTTTTACTTCCAGAAGCTTGGATCACTCTGTGCTGATTCCCTGTTCCATGAGTGCTCCCCACAGGCTTGATAACAGGTATTGATTGATAGGTGGTCCAGTAGAGTATGGAGAAGGAATGGCAGCCCTGAAGTGTGGAGTTGGGACTTGATTTCTGCCTTTACATATTTGTGCTTACAGCCTGGAAAACCAAACACACCCCAGGCTGCATCCCCAGCAGTGTGGGCAGGTGAGGGAGGGGATCCTGGCCCTCTGCCCTTTTGAGACACCACCTGCAGTGCTGTGTCCAGCTCTGGGGTCCTCAGCACAGGTAGGACATGGACCTGTTGGAGTGAGTCCAGAGGAGGGACACAAAGATGCTCTGAGGGCTGGAGCCTCTCTGCTATGGAGAAAGGCTGGGAGAGCTGGAGGTGCTCAGCCTGGAGGAGAGAAGGCTCCAGGAGACCTTAGAGCACCTTCCAGCACTCAAAGGGGACCTATAAGAAAGATGGAGACAGACCTTTTAAGAAGGCCTGCTGTGACAGGTCAAAGGGTAGTGGTTTTAAAATAAAGGAGACTGGGTACAGAATAGATCTAAAGGAAAGAATTTTATTATGCAGGTGGTGAAACACTGGAAAAGGTTGCCCAGAGAAGTTGTGGCTGCCACATCCTTAGAAACCTTCAAGGTCAGGCTGGATTGGGGTCCTGAGCAATCTGGTCTAGAGGAAGGGGCACCTGGTCATTGCAAAAGACTGTTAATTGTCCCTTCCAACACAAACCATTCCATGACTCTGTGATCTGTGGGCAAGTCACTCTATGGCTGGGGACTCAGCTCCCCATCTGTGGGACAGCACCTGGTGCCACTGGCCAGAGGAGTGACATGAGAGTACGAGCCTTTAGTGACACTCAGATATTGAGGCAAAGCGAATTACATCCCT
>VXAC01000650.1:0-12500 GCA_013399225.1 Rhipidura dahli | reverse complement strand
TATCTTTAGTTTTAACAGAGGGCAGTTCAGTAGACAGTTTACGAAGTACTGGTCAGGGAGATAAATTACCTTGTAGAGCTGCACAATCACCATTCACAATCTCCTCAGTGACTTTATAGCCAATGATAGGATTTTTCAAGTTCATAGAAACTCATCAAAACACTTTCTGGTATTTTTTCCTTCTCCATCTAGTTGTTCTTACCTAAAGCATAATCTGTACTGCTCCTGCTAGGGAGTGAGGGTTTGGTTTGATGCCTTAGGGCCTGCTGAACATTTCTTTATTTCTGGCAGCTCTTTGGGGTTTGTGAACTGGAAATGGGAACATTTTGGGCAGCTGCAGCACTTTGACACATTCCTTTCCCAGGAGTCGGATCTAACCTCAAATGAGGCTTTGTGTGTACCATGCAGGGTTGCTTGGTGAGGTTATCACTGGGAAAACGAGTGGTTTTGAGCTTTTTTTGCTGCTTTCCTGAAGTCAAGGTTCCACAGCTGTACATCTGAAGCTCCCTAGCTCTTTTGGGTGGGTGCTGCTTCAGTCCTAAATTGATTTACAATGTGACTGGTGCACAAGCTGTTGCAGCAGAAGAGGGCATGTAATACATAGGGCAGCATTTGTGGTAGTGGGGAGCTCCTTGAAGCTCTTCTCAGTTTCACTGGCCTTTTCTGATCAACATGGGACATGCAAGTTGTTGGAGACAGACTCTCCTTGTTTCTGCACCACTAGGTACTCCAGCCCTGGCAGAGCTGCAATCTGGGGCCAAAATCACACCCAAGTTATGCAGGTGATGCCACTGCTGGCTCCAGGGCATGGCCAAATGCCACTCAGCAACAGATGTGGGGGAAAAGGGGAAAGAAGGGAAGCTGGAATATGGAAATTTTATCCTCCCTGTGTTTATCTATTGTGTGACATGGCCATGGCTGCACAGCTGCTCACACCCACACTGGGGCTGGGTTTGTGTGCTCCACTGTTGATAAACACCTGTCTCTGTCCCTGCACGGCTCCAGGGAGCTCTGCTGAAGCAACAGCACAGAAAATGCAGGTGTGGCTGTGGGTGCTGAGTGGGGACCTGTTTTGTGCCAGAGTGAGAACTTGTGACTTCCTGAGGTAATGGGATGGACCACAGCCTCCTCTTCCAGGGCAGAGGTTAAGAATTGATTCACATAAGAGCAGGTCCAAGTACTACCCTGTTATTAGACCTTCCAAGTGATGCTGGTGAATGGTCTCAATTTTGGAATTGATTTTTTTCCCCACTTATTTTCTGACTCAGAGCAACCTCCTGTTTTAAACAGGCAGCGCATTTACCCTGAGTGATGCTTCCTGCATCCAGGGCAGCTCCCTTCTGACACCACTGCAGAAGGCATTGCCAGGAGGCTGTAATTAAGGGTGTTACCAGAGTTATTTGCTCCATTTCCAGCAGGCTCTGAACTGGTGGTCAGGAAGAAACTAGTAACATCTGCAGGCTCTAATGAGGCAGGTTTGAAGTGATGGGGGTGTCCCCTTTCTCCCCTCCTCCAGAGAGGGAAACTGGAGAGCCTGGTGTTAGATAGGAGAGGATATGGACTCAATGAAAGAGAACTTGTTCAAGCTGCATATATTATGAAGTAATTGAGGTTTCAGTGAAGTGCTTTTCTTTGAAAGATTTTCTTACCTTTTTTTTTTTTTTTGGGGTGTTGCTGTTCAGTCCAGCAGAAAAAGACTGTGTGACCAGGGACACTGGTAAGCTTAGCTCTGGAATAAGGTCATTCAGCAAGATTTGGCCCATACAAACAACTGCTGGAATAGCAACAGTGAGTTAGCTGAGAAGATGGTAGCCATTGAGGTTTGGGGGATTAGATCAGTCCTTAGAAGGTCCTAACTGATCTTATAACCTTTCCAGGCTCTTTATGTCTCGCTTTCAAAACATTGCCTCCCGTCCTTCTTGAAGGCATTTAATTCCTTTGCTGTTTAGATCCTGGAGAAAAGGGGCACTGTGTAATGGTTTTCACTGTCTACTTTGACCCCTTTCCTGGGGCTGAGAACAAATGATGGTTACTACACTTACCTAGGAATTTCTAGAACTCCTTAGAGCTCTAGCTGTGGCCTGATCTTGCTTGCTGAGACTGACAGCAGACCTCCTGCCTTTCTGAGGCTGTGTATCCATGTTCCATCAGCAGCCAGGAAAGCTGCATTGTGGGCTTGCAGAGGGGATGGATGCTGTATGTGCTGTCCTGATCTCAATCCTGGTAGTGGGGGTCTGCAAGGTCATTGTGCATCTTTTCCTTCCCAGATTTTGTCTATTAGACAAATGCACAAATGTAACTTGCAGTGGTTTTACAGTGTCTTTCAATTGTTTTCTTCTGTGATGCATGCATTATCAACTCCATCCAATGCTTGGGGCAGGAGAGAGGGGACAGGCTCTGGCTTCCTTGCTCAGTGCACTGGTGTGCTGCAGACGAGGGTGGCTGTGTCTTGGTAGACACTTCAGTTTTGAAATTTTGCCTATGAGATCATAGGTGGCAGCTTAGTAAAATCATTTGAACATCTGCAACCCACCATGCCAAAACCTGAATACGAATCATTGCCCAGATTCCACTAACTGATGCTAAATAGAAAGAAAAATAACACGAGAGAAAAACCCTCCTAGAAACAATCAATAAATTAAAGATGCTTGGGGATATAAATTCAGCAGTTAAATGAGATACTAATGAAGATGGGAGTTTAATGGTGAGTACTCTCATTACATTGTTTTAAAAACTCCATTGAATGTAGATTTGGTACTGGTAAAAGGGAGACAGCCTTGTGGCAAACATCCATGAGAACAAAAGTTGTTCTGGCATATGAGCACAACTGCTGCCGTTTATTGCCCAGCAGCTTTGCTTCCCCATTTCTGCAAGTTGTTGCAAGATCTGGGGGAAATTGTGGAGCAGTTAATTAAAAAACAACTAATGACTGTTCCACAGGGTCAGTTTGCTTCTCGGAGCCTAAAATGTGCAGGATATTAACACATGTATCATTTTTTTGACACTGGAGGACAATTGCAGGGTCCAGCCACACTGCTACTGGTTTTAAAGCAGAACTTAATTAAATAGAGATGGGCTGAACAGGTTTGTCTGGAAACAGGGATTTGGCTTCCAAAGGAAGGAGCTGCTCAGATACTGCCAGGCTTTAAATTAAGCTGTTTCCAACTCATCTCAGCCCTGGTAAGCCCCACAGTGCTGCTACTTCCCTGCTCCTGCTGCGAGCCCCACAGCCAGGTGTCATCCCTATCTCCCAGTTCTAATGATATTTCACTTAATCTGCTCTGGGCAGCTGCCTTAGGATGAAATGAATTATGCCCCCCAAATTCCCACTTCTCACTGCAACCTGGTTAACAGCTTAGACTGACAAATCCAGCATTTGCAGCTAAGTAAGATGCCCATGAGCGGAATTTTTTTTGCAACTCACTTGGGCTTTGCCTGAACCAACAATGCTCTTGGGCAGAAAAAATACACCATACTCCACTTCTGCATGTGCTCCAGCCCCGCAGCAGCTGGGAAGAGGTGGCTGGTGGATGCTTCTGCTTTGCCTTTACACTGGCAAGGCATTTTTCTCGTGTCAGTGTGGAATTTGGTGAACGCAATTATTTTCTTTTATCTCGCACTTAGGCTTAAACTGCATCTTTGCTGGTACGTGCCCTGTTTTGATTAATATTAAACTTCCAGATCATCCTTTTGAATTGGAGCAATTTCTTACAACAAATAGACCGGAGAGCCAGATTTTTGAGTGATTAGTAGCAGGCTGAGAGCAGTGGATGCTTGGGGAGCTTAACGATTCATGGCCAGATTCATTCACCATGGTTGGAGTGGTGGGCATGTCACAGCTGCGATTCCTCTGGCAAACCTCAGCCTGAAATGATTTTAAATCAGGAGTTGAGTTTTCCATACCACTTCTTTCCAGGCTGACTGACTTGCTGAGAGGAGGGAGGAGAGCCATCCTCCCATCCCAGAATATACGGAAATAAATCTGATTATGAGAACCTGCTGCACTGAAAATCTATTCTTCCCTTTTCTCTAAATTATTTGGGCACAAAGGGAAAAAATCCCACGGGTTTCAGAGCACTGATCCCAGTGAATGCCTGTCCAGATGCCATGCAGGGTTGGGGCAGACCTGGATGTGGCAAGGGTGTATTTTGTTCTGGGCTGTTTGGTTTTTTTTTTGTGCAGGTAAGGTGCTAAAGGGGGAATGGAAAGAATGGCTAAGGGAGATAAATTGTAGATATCAGACAACCTGATGCAACATGAGGAGGAAGAAAAAGCCTTCACCAATTTCATATGTAATCCAAGTGTTTGGCACTGGTAGCGGTTCTGACTCAAGGATTTGATAGTAACACAGAAGTGCTGTGTTTGTGATTTCTACTCAAATACACTTCACAGAACCTTAGTCCTGACTTCCAGGAATGCCTTATGCAGATGAAATATTGCTATAATGCTTGTGGGGTTAGTCAAACACACAGAGTTGTTCCTGGATTAGCTGTTTTGGGCTGGGTCACCAAATACTCTGCCTCCAGAATGCAGAATGAAAAACAGTGTTTGTAGCCAAATGGGCACTGAAGTGCAAAAGGCGGATTTTCCATGCAGAACATGTAATTGTGATGTGTGCTGGCCAAGCTATGGGGAGTCAGACACAGGCAGGATCACTGGCTGTGCAGGAAGGCAGTATTTGTGCTCATGGGACAGAAAAAAACCCCTTTGGTTTTTTATGACCAAGAAATGTAATTAAAAGAAGAATCTGGTTTTCTTCAATGTTGAAGTTTTTGGCCCTCAACATACTTTTCCCTTGCAAAGGTAGAAATCAACTTCTGATTTGAATAAGGTCAGGAATTCAGCTGGGATTTGGACTGAGATATTCCAGACTATTACAAAGCATCAAGTACTTGGAGCCTTCAATGGAGGAGAAAACATGATGGGCCTTTTGAATCACTGGAAAAGTCAGTGCTGTTGCTGATACTGTGAAATGATGAGCACTTGGTGAATAGGAATTCTGGGGTTTGGTGTTTCTGGATTATGGACCCAAGGCCTGGACACTCTGTTATTAGAGCTCAGATATTACTTTAAAATGTTTAACATTGATGGTGCATTATATCTTGCTGTGGAAAAGGTCAGCCCTGTTATTTGTATAGGGAGGGTTGCCTTTTCTTCATGGCTGGCTGATTTTTTGGGCTACATGGTATAACTACTTATTGTTTTCAGACACGGAGATGAGGATATTTTGTGTGTGAAATTCAAAATTCAGGTCATTGTAGTTGAATACATGATACAGAATTCTTTTTTCCCAGTGGGAGACAGAGATGCCTGATCTTGTCACCCTTGGCTTTCTTTCCAGTTAGAGGGGAGAAAAAAACTGACTTGTAGGGCATGAACTACATTATCCTAAAAGCTGTCCAAAGTATTTCAGATGCACCAGGCCTCCCTAACTGAGAGAAATAGCTATTGGCAAGACAGAGGCATTGTCACAATCTCACATGGTAGAATTTTTGTTGAGATGTTGGAGGTAGCTTGTGGTAACTCCTGTTTCCTGATGCCTCTCTCTTTTCTGCACAGCTTGTGTGAAACCAAGGAATTGATGTCAAGGTGCATGAAAATTAAGAACCTACTTAGTGAAGGATGCTAGAGCAACTTCCTTAAAATTGCTCACCTGCTTGTCACAGTGAAGTCAGCTGCCTAAAACCATGAAGGAATGTGAATTCCTTAATAAATAGGAAACAAATCTGTCATATTTTTGGACTGTCAGACCCAGAATTTACAATTCCATGCAGACTTGGTTCAAAACTACCAGAAACGCATTAGCTGTCATGGGCCATTTCTCCAGTGCAACTTTGGATTTGAGGAGTAGTGTTGGCTTTTAAAACTGGCACCAGCTGTTGTTTGATGTTGATATGAGCCAGTGAGATGAGGCCCTCTTATGCCAGTCACTGTGCAAATCCCATTTAAGAGCTGCTATTCACCTGAAAACTTACAGTTTAATTTCTAAATTGTGCAACCTCCTTTCAGGGAGCTGTAGAGAGTGATAGGTTTTCTCCTGAGCCTCCTTTTCTCCAGGCTAAACACCCCCAGCTCCCTCAGCTGCTCCTCATCAGACTCCTGCTCCAGACCCTTCCCCAGCTCTGCTGCCCCTCTCTGAACTCACTCCAGCCTCTCAGTGTGCATCTTACAGTGAGGGGGAATGAATCTGAATCACTTGGTGGGATCAGTCTCTGACTGTATGGGTATGTGTGGGTTTTGTCATGGAGATTAAGTACTTACCCCTTTTTCAAATGGAGGGCCAGAGTCTTGTATCAAAGAACCAGAGTGGCAAAATGAAACGGAGACTTCAGCCTCATCTCATCACTCGTTAAATAAAACATGGAACAATTATCACAAACCAAGACTTTGAGGAAAACAGGCACTGCTGTTAAAGCTGATGCTCTCCAAAGCTTTAAATTCATCACAAGTGATTGTGAGGAATACCTATTGACTAATTAGTTTTCTTGTCTGACAGACAGCCTTTGAAATCTCATGAAGCATAGATAAAGTGAATGTATGTGAGTGGCAGGTGGAGAAAAAATCACAAATTACATTCTCAACTCACAAGACTTCACCTATTACTCTGTGGGATTTCAGTACCTCCCAGTAGCTGCTGTTTGTCCAGATGTCAGGTAGGTGCTGGTGGACTGGCCAGATGTGAACCATCCAGGAGCAGAAAGCAGTGCATAAATCAAATTTGTGTTAACCCTTCCTAGCCCAAACAGTATGTGCTTTAGTGACCCTGCCTGAGGAGAGAGACTGGTGGGACCACCGTGGCAGGAAACAGTCCCCTGGTCAGACTTCACTACATGGGATACTAAAAATTGTTCTTTTGTGAGTGGATTGGAGGATATGCACAGTTTATTAACAGTAGTCCATGGAAAAATCTGTCTAAAAATATTTAAATGGTCTTTAGAGAAAGGATACATTGGAAAACCACGCTTCCAACACCAGTCAGTTAAAGATCAAGGTCAATGAAAGAGAACCACATCACTGTGAACAGGGACCATACAAGCAGGTATCGGTTTTCCCCTGCCTGTAGCCTGCTTGTAGTTGCTTAAATATGGGCAAAATTTTGATCAAAAGCAGTAAGAAACAACTCAGGAAGGAGAAAGGAAGAAGTGTGGTGATATGAAGTGGTTGTTGGCACTTTCTGGAATATATTAGTGTCTTCACTGAGATTCTAGACATTGACTGACAAATAGAAAAGGTCCAATGAATATCTCAGACTTGGATTGTTGATAGTGCTGAGGAGGGCTGTTTCTCTCTTTTTGCCTCTGTGTGCAAGTGGAGTTTCACTTGTTTCTTTGTCCCTTATTAAGGTGGCTGCTGACATGGAGAGGGCTTTGCCTGTCCTGTTCCCATCCACTGTGTCCTTAACTAAACTGAGCAGTACAACACAGTTGCTTCCAGATGTAATCTCAGTTAAACCTCAATGCCTTTCCCTTCTCATGGCCTTTGCTATCAGCACTCAGAGAAAACCACAAGGGGAGAATGAAAAAGAAATCAATTTTTATCACTAGAAATATTTCCCCTTTTGGCCACAGACTGAAACTGTTCTGACTCTAACTGGTCCTCCCTGGATTTTGATAACAGTAGCTCACAGGAGGCTCCAGCTTATCTGAAGACCAAACAGTAAATTTCTCATTTCCGCTTAGTGGTGAGGTGTTTAATTGCTGCTTAGTTTTGCCAGTCAAGTAATTCACATTGACATGCTAAAAGCAGCCACTAGCAGTTAAGCTTCCATCCAGGGGCTGCAGTGAACGATCCTGACATCTTTTTGCAGGCACCAGCTCTGCAGGCTGTGAGCATTCCAGTTTCTCCTCTCGAGTGGGCAAGCAATCTACAGAAAATTAAGTCTGAAAAGCCATGAGAGGTTGTGAAAGGCATCTTAAGGAGAGAGGCTCTATTGGATGAAATTTCTTGTCCTGTAAAAATTCAGGTTGAAAATTAAAGTGTTGCCAACTTGCTGGTGGTTTAGAAGAAGAAATATTGCTTAGATACAGAGAGACAGGGTTGAAGAGGGAACAGAGGATATTCACTCTATAATATCCATGTGAGTTTATGTATCTACTGAACAGATGCTGTCCTTAAGGATGTGTCAACTTATAAAGGTAGGTAAATATGGAGATGGGTCAGTGCAGAGTAACTCTGCTTAGTGCACTCAGTCCTCTCTCACACTACTGTAAATCAGGAGTAACACTTCTGAAGTCTAAATCCCCACCTTGCATGTCTGGGTGCACTTTTTAGCAGTGGGTGTAAAATGCTGCTGCAAGTTCAAAATCATAGAGAGTTCTGACTCAGCAGAGGTTTAAATCTGTCTTGTTGCCTGTGGAGTAATTTTGGGCTTAGAGCAAAATAGCACAAGCAAATAGTATTTTAATTTTGTTTTTGGTCTTGTCTCTTCTGATGGTCTGATACTGCCAGCCCTGTGTGGGAGCTCCATGCATGAGATGTAGAATACCCAGCATGTATCTGAATATCTATAGGTACAAAGGCAGATAAACAATTTATTCTGATGAGTTAGAAATGGACAGATCACTCCATGAGTGGCAGAGCAGAGTGGAGCCACAGTGAATGGTGCTTAAGTGCCCCAAATAGGGGAGAGTAAATTGTTTGCCTCAACTTTTCAGACTGGCTGCTGATGGGCTGTTACAGTTGTCCTGTCTTGGGGGCTGTCTGTGCATGTTTTTTGTGGTCATTGTAGAGCTTGTAGCATGATGGGTTATTAGGGAGTGACCATCAGGTTTGAGTTTCTCGGTGGATTACTCCAGCACCCTTGCAAAGGGCAGGCTTTATGGCTGCCACAGAGCTAGAGAAATAATTTGCTCATTTTAAATATGCAGTCAACTGATTAATATCTTAAAAGGTGCAATTGCTGTAATTGCAGACTAGATAATACAAAGCTGCCACTCACGTTTAACACTGACACTCTTCTCCAGTTCAGCTAATGCAAATAGACACACAGTGATAAACCAAGATCAGTAATAACAGCTGCTTGATAGACAGATTTCAGGTGTGAGGGTCCCTAGGTGAAATAAAAGCCTTAGATAAATAAATAGCCATGCAACTTCAGAAACTCATATTTTAAAAAAGGGTCTATGACTCCCAAACTCATCTCACCCTCTGTGCAGTTGCCACAATCTGAGAGCAGTTTGAGAAATGATGTTCCCCTTGTCTTTCAGTAAATGAATATGTGAGTTGGGAGGAAATGGCTCTCTCACCTGAGAGAGCCATTACCTAGAGCAAAGTTTATCCATTTATTTTTAATTCCAAGTAGTTAATTAGGTTATTATGTATTTAAAAAACCCCACCACTATACCAAAACAAAAATTTTCCCCAGGCCCTAAACTACTTGACTGAAACCCCTGGGTGGTTTTTCATACCCTGCCCCCAGCTGTTTGCATTCTTTCAAGTTTGATGTCTTCAAACTGAGAACCACAAACCAGAGAATCGATATCATCTACTGAGCACAGTGCAGTATAAACACAATCAATTAATTCCTTTATATGGAGAAGGAGCTGGAACTCAGCTCATCTCCTCTCTCAGGCAAATTATAGCAATAAGAGAGTTTCCCTGAACTGAAACCAGAAGCACCAGCTTTCTGCACACTTAACCTATAATTGTCTATAACATGCATGGAGGTAAGTGAGATGCAATTTTTTTCACAAGAGTTCAATTATCTTTAATCAGCTTTTACATAATTTCCTTTGTATCTGATTGTTTTGCTTTGAAATATGTAAAAATGCTTCCTTTCCACACATATGTAGACAAAAGGTGATGAATTCAATATTATGTTCACAAATTAGTCCATTCACAGGAGCTTTAGCAGTGTGAATAGTACAGCAAAAATCTTATGAAACTGTAATATAGCCCACAGCTGTAGGAATAAAAATGATAGAAACTGGAGGAAAGAGGCCTTTTTGAACAAGCTGTTAAAAAAATAAGTTGCTTATGACTTTCGCTTGAGACCAACTTTTAAAATCTTGATCCTGTAATATGATAAAAATTTGTAGAAATTCAAGGGACTAAACACATCTCTGTAATCTTTATGAATTAAGCGTTGATGTGTCTTATGGAAGGCTGTCCTCAGCCTCCTGAGGGATGAAGATGGTCAGCAATGCACAAACTGCACAAGAAGAGCAGCCTTCCAAAGCCAATTGCCAACAGGGAGAAGCAGCTCATCACATACATCCAAAGGCCCCACTGGAATATGGACTCCAAGCTGGACACTTTGGTCCAAAGAAGAGTTGGACCACCTACAGAGAGAATACAAGCACAGGGGTAAAGTTACAACAAAACCTTAGATTTTCAGATGCTAAAAGATTATTTGATTCTTTCATTTGGGTTAAACAGTGCTAAAATAGTCTTCAAATATTACATATTAGGTGTTGTTGCAGGAGATGAGGAAATTATCTACTCCTGTGTTGTGGGCTCAAATTGCATTCAGTGCTGCAAATTAGGAATTTTTTTTTGGATAAGGATGGTGAAATGCTGGAATATGATGGGTAGGGAAGTATTGAGGTCTCTTGATGTTTGAGGTATTTAATGTCAGATAACCATCCATCAGCAGTGGTGCAGCTGTATCTGATCCTGCTTTTGGAGAGCAGGAGAGAGCTGATGATTCTGTGTGGTGCTCTCAAATATTAATTTTCTGCCATTCAGTGTGGGCATTTCAGGAGTGGTCACTGACATAGAACTGGATTTGAAATAAAAAACCTACACCCCTGCCTCCCTGCTGAGTAGCTCACAGGAATGACATGACCTGGGACCTGCACAGAATTCAGACTTGCCTCGTGCCAGTTGGATCTGTCTCCTGGCTGCTCTGTCCTGTGCTGTGGCTCAGCCTCATCTGCTTTCAGGATCTCTCCCAACTCTGTCTGCAGTTTGCCTTCTTGTGTGCAGGATCTCTTTCTTTTATAAGTATTATTTATTCAAGAGTCAGCAGAATCTAAGGAAACCTATACTGAACAGAGATTTTTTTTTTTCACAGCTCTTAACTTGACAAATCTCCACGGTTATGGCTTCTTTTTGCCACCTCACCTGTAAATAGCAAGTTGCTGCCCAGCACATGAAGGTGTTACTGCTGTTCAGAGGGAAGATTTCCCAGCACATGATTGTTTAATGCCTATTTCTTTTATTTTTAACTTTTTCTTTTTTCCTTTGAAACAGCTGGCCCATTTTTCTGAAACATTCCAGAGGTTACACTTTCCAGAGGCACAAACCTGAGCAGAAAAAACACACAGTTTATAAGATTAAAGCTTGCTGGGTCTATGAACAATTGGAAGTGGATTTTATGTATGGAACATCAGTTAACCCAAATTGGCAGGTCCTGGCCTGCCTAGATGGCACATGTAACATATGGTGGCACATACAACACATGCCTCAGGTCTTCCTTGTGCCCAGCCAAAGTCTGGTGGTGGTCAAAGCCCCAAAGGACAAAGTGCTAAAAACCCAGGCACAGGGATTTTCTGAAAGGCACTGGAAGCTTTCTTATTTACCTGCACATGGCTGTATCAGGTACAGCATCTGTCAGCAGGTCAAACTGGATCCCAGAGCAGAGACACCAATGACAACAGCTTCATGCTTAGGTTTTTTTGTAGCACTTATTATGTTGCTTATATACATTTAGCAACACCTTGTTGTAAGGTGTTCTGAGTTCAAGATTCACTCTCCCCACCCATTCCTGAGCATCTCTGGCCCCTCACTACAAGACATGCATTGAGGTGCTGGAGTGTGTCCAGAGAAGAACACAGAGCTGGGGAAGGGTCTGGAGCACAAGTCTGATAAGGAGCACCTGAGGGAGCTGGGGGAGCTAAACCTGGAAGAAAGGAGGCTTGGGGAGACCTTAATGCTCTCTAGAGTTCCCTGGCAGGAGGCTGCAGCCAGGTGGGAGTTGATTTCTTTCTCAGGTAATAAGGGACAGCACAAGGAGAGGCTTCCAGTGTGTCAGGCCAAAGTTCAGCTCACCTTGCTCTGTACCTGGGCAACAGATCCCTGAGCAGGTTTGCCCCAAGGAAGCGTTAAGAAGTTGTGTTCAGCAGCACTGCATCTTGCAAGACAGCTCAGGATTCAAAAATCTTTCAAGATGTGGTGTAATCCTTTTTTTCCTGACTGTTGCACGTGTCCTGCTGGTCATCACCACCACAACTCCTTGGGAGCAGTGCCAGTGATAGCTGCCACGGGATGAGTCCATGCCCAGGGATCCCAGCCTGCAGAGCCTGCACTGTCCTTGTCCATAATTTCATGCAGGTGTGTGTGCCACCATCAGAGAAATCCTGGGCACCTTGACTTATTCTCCTCTTGAACCTTAAATGCACAGCACCTTGCACAGAAAAGTTGAGTCAAGCCTCAAGTCACAAGCCTCAAGTAGGTAATGTTTATTTTCGCTCTGTTGCCTATTCCCCTTCTGGAAGAAGGAAGATCAATGGACTATTTTAGCTCACATGACCTCTGGGAATACAGGATGCTGCTAGAGT
>VXAC01000636.1:461664-495261 GCA_013399225.1 Rhipidura dahli | reverse complement strand
GGGCCGCCCCTCCCGGCTCGCCTCAGGCCGCGGCCGCCGTCCCGCCCCGCTCTGAGGGGCGCCCGGGTTGGCACCGCCGAACTGAGGGGCCCCCGCGCTGAGTCAGCAGCCGGGCAGGGCCCGGGCCGGGCCTGTGAGGGGCACAGCGGGGGCTCCCGGGGGGCTGGAGCCCGGGTCGCTCCCCTGAGGCGCCGCGTCGCGCCCGGGGCTGCTGTGCCGTCCCGGAAAAGCTCTGCCTGGTCTAAGGGTGGGTGTAAAGAGGAAGTTTCAGTTAAAATGATTAAAAGTAAATCCCTCCCGCCGCTCTTCTGTCGTTCTGCGGCTTTGGTAGCACACCCAGCTCGCACAGGCGCGGCAGGAGCAGCAGGTGAAATCCTCATCAGGTAACTTAAATCGCTTAAAGCGCAAAACAACAGCAGAGAGGTTGGAACGCAGCATTTTGCTCCTGTGAAATGCACATAAGGTATGCAGAGGGAAGATACCGATGGCAGCTTGTCTATGGAAGTGGAGATGGATGGTTTTGGTACAGAAATTGGAATTGTTTTGATTAATTCTCAAGAGAGGGGTTTTTTTGTTTCAGCGTGTTTAATTTGTGTGTTGAGTTAGTGCTTTTCAGCACGGTGTCATTTCTTTTACAGAGCAATATGAAGAGTCTAGACACTGTAATTCAATTATCACTTCATGACCTGAGGGCATAGAAGGAATCCACAGATGATGTAGGTTAAGGAGAAAATGAATGCCCACTTAGCCCTACCTTTCACCTTAAGTGAGTGGTTGGCAGCAAGATAAAGAAATTTTCTGTTTGATATCAACAACATTCTCGTGTCCAAAATGGGTAACAAAAAGTTCCTAAAAATACTTATGTTTGCTGTTGACAGTGATGTCTGAACAGTTGTTACAGGCTCTGGAATAAAATAAGTAAGAAGCAGGTGTTAAACTCTCAGGCCGGGGTTGTGATATCAAGTGTCTTATGTCCTTTTAGTCATTGTGTGTCCTGCTGCTGCTGTGACCCCCTGAACAGGCCATAGTTGTGTAATAAAGGAATCTGAATTTTGACAGATCCTTTTGGTTAATTATTTTATTTTTCTGTTTTGCATATGAGGCTGTTTTGAAATGTTTTAGCTACATCATTAGCTCCTCAGTTCCAAAGAATAGGTGATGAATGAGAGGAATGGTTGTGTTACAGCTTTCCCTTAAGAGGGAAGTATTTTTCAGAAGTTTCAAGTTTTAAAACTCTGAGTTCTGTTGGATTGACATTGGTTTTCAGGATGTATTTCTGGAAAGTTAACTCCTCTCACCTAATAAACGAGCATAATTAAGTTTTGTCCAGGAGAAATTAATATTGATGAGTTTCCACAGTGTTTATAATGGAGGAGTGTAAAACAAGCCTTCGTCTGAGGCTGGGATGTGAGTGCCAGGCTGGAGTGAGCTGTGTGAGGGAAGGGCTGCTGGAGTTCATCCTGACGAAGATCTCCTGTGCCTGGGGTGCCCAGGGCACGGAGGGTTCTTGTTACACCAGGATGAATTCTGCTGTTGAAATACCCATAATGACGAGTGGATTTAACAGATGAGAGGATTTAATTAGAAGGTATATTTGATGTTGTAACAAAAGCTCTTGTTCTTACCTTTTGTGCTCTGTGGTTTGAAAGGAGAAGTTCTGGCCTATCCCCAGTTATTCTGGCATTAAGTTCCCACAAATGTAAGAGGATTGTGTTCAGTTCAGGGAAAATGGGCAACTTCATCTAGAAATTAGTGTAGTTACTGCAGGAATTAAAGCACCACGTTACAGGGCTGAAGTGCGTGTTCTGGTTGGTTGGGATTTTACAGCAAGAATTACAAGTCTCAAAAGCAATTATTTTCTGTCTTGGTGCATTGGGGAAAAAGAAAAAAGATGCTGTCCTGGAATGAAAAAGAGAACAGCTGTTAAAGAAAAAAAGTAGGAAAAAATTTAAAGGAAGTTGTATCCTTCAGTTTCCTTTCAGGGAGAACCTGACGTGATTCTGTTTGCCCCTCCTGTTTTTTTCTAGCAGGTCTTAGAGAGCCGCCTGACACTGATTAAACTTGTGACCTGCCCAACTTGGAGTCCAAATTCCATCTTCAAGTAGAATATATGCTTTTGATAGAGAATCCAGTGCTAAGGGCTTCCAAGGATAAAAAGTAGCACTTTGTTTATGTGTTCGGAATTTTTTGCAGCGTTTTAAGACTGTGACTCAAAACTGAAATCCAATCAATAGAAAATAAGTTCATTTAGATTTATTTTAACTCTTGTTAGACATTTTGTAAGGCAACAAAACAAGGAGTTTCAAGAAGGTCTTGAAAAAACATTTCCCTCTCAGTGAAACCAGACTGTAATTATCTTCTAACGAAGATTGGCTTTCAAGTTTGAAAACCAGGAATGTTATTTCAGAGAGAGTTTTGCTGTGAGTCATACCAGAGCTGGATGAGTTCTGGAGCAGATCCTGCAGGGACAGTTCTGCATTAATCATGGGAAGTTGCTGTTTCTGCCTGTCACCATTTCGGGGTTTGCCCCTCACCTACAGCAGGCTGTCAGTCACTCCTTCCTTGCTCTGCTGTTGCATCACTCCTCAAATTCCTGACTCTGTTTGTGGGTAATTCTGTAGAAAAGGAGTTGTGAGTGTGAGCTCCCTGTGCCTGCGTTGGCCTTTCAGAGGCAAATCTTTCCCACTTTGGATTTCAGCTGGGAGCGGAGCTGGTCTGTCACAG
Source organism: Rhipidura dahli (assembly GCA_013399225.1). NCBI lineage: Eukaryota > Metazoa > Chordata > Aves > Passeriformes > Rhipiduridae > Rhipidura > Rhipidura dahli. The sequence continues at coordinate 492,537 of VXAC01000636.1, read as the reverse complement.
CCGTGAGCGTGCCGGAATCCTGGAGCTCCGGGAATTTGCACCACATGCTCCTGGGAAGATGACAGATGGAGTGAAGTAGCTCCTCAGCAGCAAGGCACATCTGATGTGGGCTTTCAGATACTGATTCTCTGCGTTTGTGATGTTTTCAGGCGGGAGCTACTTCCATGTGGGCTTCCTGCTGTGGGTTGCTGAATGAAGTCATGGGTACGGGAGCAGTCCGTGGCCAGCAGGCTGGCTTTGGGGGAGGTGCTGGCCCTTTCAGGTTTACACCAAGCACAGACTTCTCAGCATATCCAGCTCCTGCTGCGGCCGGCACGAACATCGTCTGCAAAGCCTGTGGACTTTCCTTTTCAGTTTTTAGGAAAAAAGTAAGTATATTTCTTATTGCACGGTATTTTTAACCCGTATGAACTCATCTTTGGCATGCTGGGAGATGAGAGTGTATTTCTCAGAAACCTGAGGCAGATAAAGGCAGTGAGGGAGGAAGTGCCTTATTCTGAGGTCACAGGAAATTACTGTCAGGCAGGATTAGAAGTCAGTAAGTCTGATGTTCATTAGTCTGATGTTCATTAGTCAGTGACACGTTGGATCTGGGCTGGCCTGAAAATTATTGGACTCAGATTTGTAAGAAACATGTTGGCTTCAGAATCTTAAACAATAAAGCAAATCTGGTTTTGAAGATGGCACCAAACAGTGGTTGAGTACTGGAGTGAACAAACTGGGTATGGAAAAGTTAAAAACTCGCAGTGCAGTATTACAGCTTCTTTCTGAAAGTTCTCATGCAGTTCTGGTTGTTTCCTAACCAGCTTTAGCTCTGCTCAATGCTCCCAACAGCCTCTTCTTTAGGAGGCAGGTTGGTGGGTTAATGCAGATAAAATTGAGATTGTTAATATTCTATTATTTCTGTGTATCATAACTATCCAGGATTGTTTCCCCCCCCCCCAGTGACCTAATCCTCTGCAGCTCTTTCAGATGATCATGAAGCCTCTTCCCTCAGTTTGTGTGTTGTTTTCCCCTTATGTGTTCTGTTCACAGGGCAAGGCTTTGTTGAATGAAGTGTTGTGTAGGGACAGAGCTGAAGCCAATATTAATTTACTATAATGCTGAAAACCTTGAGGAGTTTGGGTTTGTTCAGCAGCTGGAATGATGACAGTCTTGTCTATTCCATCTTTTATTCATTTGTTTATTCATGATATTTTTCAATGAAACCTCAAATGAGCTTCAGTAGTGTCAAAAGAGCAAGGGACTCTCTTGGGACACCTGCAAAACTGTTTGACAGGGCAGTTTGCTGGGCTTAAATCTTAAAAATGATGTCTGTCACAACTGACAGTGGAAGAACTAACAGTAAATTCTGTAGCCTGGAGAAGGAGAGAGCAGGGCCTGGATTGTGTCCTGTGACACACAGCTGAACTGTTCCCTCCTTTCCCCTCAGCACGTGTGTTGTGACTGCAAGAAGGATTTTTGCTCAGTTTGCTCAGTCTTACAAGAGAATCTCAGAAGATGTTCCACTTGTCACTTGCTGCAAGAAACGGCTTTCCAGCGCCCTCAGCTAATGAGATTGAAAGTGAAGGATCTGCGTCAGTATCTGATCCTCAGAAACATCCCCACGGACACCTGCAGAGAGAAGGAAGACCTGGTGGACCTGGTGCTGTGCCACCATGGGTTGGGGTCGGAGGAGGACATGGACGCTGGCAGCTTGCGATCGTCACGGTCACAGACTTCGGGCTTTTTTACCCATCCCTTTTCCACATCTGTATCCATGTCAAATCCAGGAGAACTTGCCAACAGAAGGGGAAGCACAGGAAGTGGGACACCATCACGGGTACAGTGATTAACAAGTTTTATGCAACAGTATTACTTTATTTTATTTTTTAATAGTTATGTGTCAATTTAAAATAAAACACCAATTGATACAGTTTGGAGGGGCAGGAAAAATGCCTTTTGTATCCTGCACCTGAAAGCTGGAGATAATTAGGAAAGATTCCTAGTTCGGGTCAGAGGTGACTTAAACCTGGGCTGATCAATAGCAACTGGAACATCAAAATGTCATTTCATTGTCACCTGTGATCACCTTGGTAGGAAGGAAAGTGTTTTATAAGGGAATAACATGGGTTATTCCCTGATCCTGATGAGTTTCATTTTGTACACAGGGACAAACGGAAACATCTGCAAATAATGAAGAAGAAGAAAGTGCAGAAGAGCAGGTGAGATGAACTATCCAAAGAATAGATTTTTGGCATGTGACACCATAAGGTGTTCTAGATCTCTGCCAACATCTGGCCTCATGCTCTGGTTCTTCCAGAGTTTGCTGTGTCTAGCAATGAATGTTTGCATACTGTCTTCAAAAAGAATTAAACTTTAGCCAAGCTGCTGCAGCTTTGTGTGCTCCAGCTCTGGTTCTCAGCACCACACAACTGATGTGTTTCAGACCCCGGGGCTGTCCAGGAAGCGAGCGAGGGCGTCCCTGTCCGATATTTCCAGTCTGGAAGACATCGAAGGGTTGAGTGTCCGGCAGCTGAAGGAAATCCTCGCCTGTAACTTTGTCAACTACTCAGGATGCTGTGAAAAATGGGAACTTGTGGAAAAAGTGAGCAGACTATACAGAGAGAATGAGGAGAACCACAAGACACGTAGGTTTATACTTTATTTTCACTTTCTTATGACTGCTGAGTTGCTGGTTTCTGGTTTGGTTCTGCCAGTGGAAGAACTTGGTATCTGAACTCAGTCGGATCTGCTGGAACACCTGGAAAGTGGGTTTTAACAATGCAAGGTGCCCCTAGAGTAGCTGAACAGTAGTGATTAAACAAAGCTTTCCAGGATGGTGCTGAGTTTTTGAGACTTTCTTCCAAGGCTTGGAGAGCTCAGCTTTCATGGTGAGGGCAAAATTGCACAACTGAAAACTGGTTCCTCAGAGGACTGAAACTTGGCCACCTCCACATGCTTTGCTGGGTTTCACAGGGCAGAGCTGTGCTGTAGCAGTGCACATCGGGTCTGTTACTGCAGAATTAAAATCTACAGTGACAAAAGTCCAAGTGGTTTGGTCTCAGTTCACATGTTCATGATAAATTTCGTGGTTCTATGGCTGCAGCTCAGTGGCTGTTGTTCTACCCTCTACTCCATGCAGCAGTTGGAGTCTTCACTTGTGTAATTTGTCCTCAGACCAATTCCAGCCCACACAAAACTTGGGAAGAAAACTTTTAATATTTATTTTTTCACCATGGTCTAATGGAATGTTCAGTTATTGATGGGGATGTTGACTATTTGCAATGAAACTTGACAGGTTTTATTCAGTTCTGCCACCTTTATGGCCTACTTAAGGCTTCCACTTCTTAGTCTGCTTTATTATTATTGGGTTTAATCTTCTGAGGAAAGTGTTCTGCCAAACAGTGAGCTCCAAGATGAAAAACCAACATGCTCCGAATTTTAATCCAGCACGTTATTTCATAGTCATTACATTCTGAATTGAAAATAGTTTCTGAGTTTAAAGAATGAAGCCAAATATTGGATGTTCACTTGAGAGGCTTTCTAGTTCTTATTTCTTTGCTTATTTTTGGAGGAATTTAGAATAATTTGTAGCTGGGGGTTAAAAAAGCTCATGTGAGGGGACGGAGCGTGGCTGGGCTGGAACTGCCCTGGTTCTGCAGGGCTCAGAGCCGTGACCTCCCTCTCTGTTGGTTTCCAGAGGGGGAGAAGATGCAGCTGAACGAGGACGATGACAACTTGTGCCGGATCTGCATGGATGCCGTGATCGACTGCGTGCTGCTGGAGTGCGGCCACATGGTCACCTGCACCAAGTGTGGCAAGAGGATGAGCGAGTGCCCCATCTGCCGCCAGTACGTCGTGCGGGCCGTGCACGTCTTCAAATCCTAACCCAGCTCTGCCCTGAGGGCCCTGGGCAGGATTCCTGTGCCCGGGAGTGCTGGGCCCTGGGGTGCACGGCAGAGTTGTAGTTCTTGGTTACACTCAGCCTTTTCCACATCAAGATGTAGAAGTTGGTGAAAGGTTTTTGAAGCAGCTCCTGCAGTGCAGGGGCTGGGCAGGCCCAGGTGCTGCCTGTGCGTGCAGCACCAGCGCTGCCCCACTGACCTTGCAGCCCCACAGATTGTTGGAGTCAAACTGTTTACAGCAGTTCTTGCTCTCTTCTGAAGAATCTCACCTGTCCTTATGCATTCAGCACTCGGCAAGTGGTCAGCAAACACCTCTGCTTGAGCCTATTAGCCTGTGGTGTTCTCTAGTGCATTAGAAGCAATGAATATATCAGTTGATTATTCAGCTTTTCCCTAACGATAGAATGTATCTGTTCTGACAGCCTGGCTGCGGTGCCAGTGTCAGACACGGCTTAGGAAGCACTGCCATGAACTGTTCCCGCACAGAAGCCCTTAAGCAATCTTGCTTTATGCTGATTGCTCCCTCTGAATGTCTGTCATGACACGTGTGCTGTCTTGGCTGTTCTCTGTCAGTGTATGAAACACTCCATCACTTTGCAGGGCTCAGGGGCTGCAGCAGGCTCTGCCTGGTGGGCTCCAAAAACCAGTTACTAAGTGGTTTTTAGGTAACTATTTTTTTAAGAAGGGGTATTACAGTAAACCATCTTAGCGTGGTCCTTAATCCACTCATGCCTGTTGTAACTATTAATCTGTGATGATTGTAACTCCATGTGCCCACAGCCTGACGTTACTGTGAATCCTGATCAGGGGCACCACCTCCTTGCTGCTAACGTGGAATGTATGGCATTACTAACCTTAACTGGGAAGGGGGAGGCAGGAGCAGGGACAGCAAACAGTTTTTGTTTAAAATCTCCTGTTCACAGACTTTCACCCAAAGCCAAGTCACCCAAACCAGCTCCCCTGGGGCTGCTGAGGGCCCTGTATTGCTGCCAGCCCTTGGCTCGGGGTCAGGCTGGGCTTTGTGCTCTGAGCAATGACCTGTGGAAGGGAGGAGCAAGAGTAGCTCGTGTTGGCGGCAAAAACAGGATGCCTGTGGCCAAGCAGGGCCATGACTGGGATTGGTGAAGTTCACTGTAGAAAAGGTGAGGAAGGACCATGTGTGTTCAGTTACTCTTTAAGCACAGTTGATTAACAAAGGTGACGTTTCTCCTTTGATTTCTCATGTGGCAGCAAAGTTCCAGAGCCAAGGCTGTGCTTGGCTGAGGGTGCAGGACCTGAGAATTAGCACCTGCTCTTGTTCTGTGAAGGGTTAGGCTGGTGTGGAAGAGAGGAAGTAGCTCCTCCTCACACAAAACACAGCTCCAAGCTCTACTGGGTATTTTTCAGAAGGGAGCAAACCTCTCAATGGCTTTATTTTTTAGAAGTAACTTTTTAATGGTACTTAATTCCTGGAGTCTGTCCAGAGGGGAGGCTAATGAAGACAGACATGCCCTTGGTGTTATTTCCATGCTGCTCATTAGCCACTCAAGCTTAATAAAGATGGGTGATGGGCTCTCTCAGCCTCTGTCTCTTTTCTTATCCAGCCCTGGGAGTGCTGGGGGTTACTCAGCTCCAAGTTTTCATGTTCTCAAGCTGTCAGTACTCCTCGAGCCTGAGCTGGGGCAGATCCCTGCTGGAGGAATGATGTGGATGTAACAATGCCCTGGAAAATGCTCAGAGCCTGAGCACTCCCTGCAGCCACTCCCCCCGCAGCCCCGAGAGAAACGCACAGAGCCAGCGCCTGTTTTTGTACAATTGTTTATACAAATTCAACAAAGGTAAAACTGCATCAGGAAGGTCTACGAAAACAACACCGTACAACAATGGCACTTATGAATGCAGAATTTTACAATCAGGAAATAACCATGTTATAAACCTTAAATGAGAACTCAACTCACACTTCAAAGAAAGAGAGACTACGTTTGACCATTTATTCTACTGCTGGACTCACTGTATAAATTAATTTTATATTGAGTACAAGAGCTCATGCTACAGAGTGAAACCCTCCTATGTGCAAAAGCTGAAATTGGAATTTTTTTAAAATTTTGAGAAAAAGGTGATTTCTATACAGATAAAAGTGTTTTACTTCAACTATAATTTACACCTTATTTCCACAACATGCTTATGTCACTTCTGAAGTATACAAAGCAGGATATAAACTTCCATTAAAACATGCTTTAAGTTGAAAGTATGAACCTACTTTTCCTGACCTGGGCACGTTTGTAGATAGATACTGTCTACGAAGTATAGGTTAAGTTCTCGCCTACCATAAGTAAAGATAAAAATTGGCAATCAAAACCGAAACACTGGTAATGCATTCAAACATTGCATAAATAATTTTTAAACAATTTTTGTACAAAAATAGTTCTGCATAATGTAAGATGTAACAAAACAAAACGTGTTAAGAAGGCAGAAATGCAGTGCGTGGTCCACTTGAATGACACCAACTTTTTTTTTTCTTAAGAAATGAAAAGCAGAAATCAAATTTACACTACCAAGCACATGCTGTGGTACTTTAAATAACAGTATTTCTTGGAGCTCAGTCCTCTTCCAGGGTGTGAACCATTATCATCGGTAACAGTCGCCTTATGAATTTGCATAAGAGCCAGTGCAGGACATCCCAGGTGGACTGAATTAGTGGCACAAGTTGAAATTCTTAACATGGGTAGTTTCACGTTGTTCTCTCCTCAACAAGAGTTGTAAAATCCAATCACGGCATTTTCTGATATTCCAAGTTCCCAATTGAAAATAAAATCCCTACGTGTTCTTAGTCCCTTCCCTCCCTCACCCCAGTATTTACAGGAGTCCTTTAACTAACTCAGTTTTTGCAGAAGTTTTTCTTCCACCTGCCCAAACTGGACACTTACGGACATCTCCGCTATGAACTGCTCGCAGCCCTCCTTTGTCACTTGCTTGCAGTACCTCAGGTCGATCTGGCAGATGTTCCCACAACGTTTGAAGTAAGACAGGCACTGGTCAGTGACCTTATTGCAGTCTGGGGAGAGCAGAGGGGAGGAATTGAGCACTGCTTTGTTCTCCAGCACGAGGAGGGTTTGTCCCAACCGCGGCCAGTCCCTTCTAACCCTCCCACGGTGCCGGCAGAGGAATGCCCTGCCAGCTCCATCGCCCATCCCCGTTCCTGCTGCTGTTGTGTAACCCACGGGATAAAGCCAGGCAGCCCAGATGTGCAGAGCAGCAGCACTGGAAAATCCCCTGGGGGGATGAGCGGGGATACACCAACACCTCCTGGCAGCTGCGGGGCCATTTCCACCGGCAGCATGTCCAGCTGCTGCCAGGGAGTTACACCAGGAGCAGGACAAGGGGCCGGGTCAAACCCCCCTCACAGCTCTGATGCCACAGGCAGCGCCCCTGGCCCTTACCTGATAAATTAATTTCCGTTAACGAATCCCGCGTGGTGGTTCCGACGGCGGTCAGCAGGTTAATAGACTGATCTGTCACGTGGTTACAGTAACTGAGATTGAGTTTGGAGAGCAGGGGCATGTGCCTGATGATCAGCCGCAGCGAGGCATCCGTGATATCCAGGCCGGCCAGGCGCAGCTCCACGATGTTCCGTAGCTTACTCCGGTTGTCGATCTGACCTGCAAGGCAGAGGCAGCAGGTCACTCCCGGGAGCCCCACCCTGCGCTGCCAACATCTGCAGGCCTCTATGAAATGCACTGTGACACACAACACTGCTGCCCTAGGTCAACGTCAGACGCTTTTGCCTGTCTGGAGCTTTGGAGGGAACGTCAGCAGGAACACTTGTCTATTTTTGGAACAGGCACGTGGACAAAGCCACCTCCTGATTTCAAAACAAAAGGGATGAAAGTAACTGCAGGGGCCCAGCGGAATTACAAGTCGGGAATAAGCAGTAGGCTGTGCAGTGCATGCCAGAAAGCAGATCTATTTGCTCAAAATTTCACCTGAGCTGAAATCCGGGCGAATGTGGCATGACCCACAGAACTGCTCCTTCCCTGAACTGGAAGAAAGTGTTTCCATACTCTCTAAAGTACACCCGTTGCAGCCTGAAGAGAAGAAAGTCAGACAGAAAACCAGCACAGTGGCTCAGATGACGGTTCAGCAGCCAGAGTACATCACTGTCACCCAGGGGCTCCAGCCAGGAGTGTTACAAGTCACTACCTCGAACTCCCCGAGGGACAGCACGGCCCCAGCCCCGCCGGGTTCGGCTGCGGGGGCTCCTGCCCGTTTGCTCCGAGGGGGACTAAGCACAGAACACGCCCCGGGGGTGGGACGGGGCTCCCGGGCTCCTCCTGCTGTTACCTGGCCGGTTGTCCGTGGGCGGGGACAGGAGGTCTCTCATTTGTGCGTCTTTCAGTCCTTCTGCCCACTGCACGTCCAGAGTTCGCAGCAAGGGACAGCTGGAGCTACAAAGTGCCGACACTGCTATCCATGAGCACCCTGATAACAGCAGGTCCCGCAGACCTGCGGATACAGAACAGGTTGGAGCACTGTGACCTTCCCAGAGACATCCCAGTGACCTCCCCTGGCACCCCCAGGCTGCTCTGACCACAGTCCAAGTGCTCTGGGGCGAGCAGGGACTCCGTAAAGCCTCCTCCTGCCCGGCTCTCCATGTCTCCCACTACCTGGAACTTCACAGCACTCCCTCCCCCAGTCCCCTCAGTCCTTTCCACAGCAGCAATACCTGCTGGCCAAGACCTGCCTCAAATTATTTTAACTGAACATGTCAAGTAGTCACAAAAAAATAATTTGGCCCATTTTAACCCACTGATGCTTCAGTTTCACACATCTCCAGCCCTCCTAGGAGGGTCTGCTCCTCTTCAAGGACACCCCAGTCCCTGGAGACTTTCCCCAGAGCTTGCAGTTTAAATACAGAGTGGTTTGTTATACAAACTGCTTTGTGATTTGGTGATCAAAACACATCACTTACCTGGCAGTCTGTTGATAAGCCAACTCAGCTGCTTTTTAGATATATTTGTCCAGCTAAGATCAAGGGTTACAGGCTGTCTCCTAATAATGCCACTAAGCATAAGTGGAGTGATGGATTTACAATGGTTTAAATCTATTTTGGTCCATAATCTTTTGTCACAGCACCTACCCAAAAAGAAAAAAGCCAACAGCACTTAATTGGGCACTTGTTTGGATTTTGGTAAGGCTTTAAAAGGTGTCATTAAACAGTAGGAAAAACTACAGCATTTAACTGAAAATTGCAAAAATAAGGCCAAGTATTGCAAAGATAAACACAACCCCACACAATGTTATGTAAGTCCCAAGTTTCTCCATCAAATATATCCTGCAATAAGGCATGGAAATATTTCCACAGAATTACAAGTATCAACAACTTTGGATCCCATTTTAAGTCATCCCAGCACTTAGTAAAATCCATTTTATAGCCTGAAGACAAGTCATCACTTCTTCCTTACATTTTGACTATGAAGTCTGATTTAAATAACACCTCCATTTCCCCTGTGTTTTCCTTACTTAAAACCAGTGGAAAACAGATCCTCTCCCGTTCTGTGTTTTTGTTATCCCTATCCATGTGCATTATGTGTCTTTTTGCTCTTTATGGTTCTCTAAGGGCCACAACACCAAGTCCTGATGAGTGTGCAGGAGTCTGCATTTTCTTGATTTTTTTTCTCATTAGCAAATACTGTATTTAAGTAGGAAATGCATTTAACAGGTTTCAGTGACACCAAGCAGCCCACGGAGGAGACACTCCACACACATCACCTCACACTAATTTATCAGCCTCTATACTTTGTGCATGCTTTGTTAGCAGACTCTGCTGGAAAGGAGCCTGCTCCAGTCTGTCTGTCCTTGTACACAGCAGGAATACGGGGCAAGAGTCACCAGAGCCACAAGGATTCACTGAGGGGTCACTGAAACCTGTAAATCTGCACTAAAGCTTCTGCTGCTGCTGTGCAGCCACAGCTGTGTCAGGGCCACACGGTACCGAGCACAAGGGACACGCTGTGAGCAAAAACCATCAACAAAGGATTCCTCTGTAACGTGCTCTGCTGGCACAGAGCGCAGGGAACAGGCTGCCTCTCCGTGTACCCTCACAGGGAGACAATCAGCACAGCCCTTGAGAGGAGCACAGGGTGGGATCCTCACTATCTCAAGAGATATTTAATAGCTGAACTGCACAAATGCTGGCAGTCAGGAAGTCCTGGGGCAGAATGACACCGAGACTGCCCCAGCCTGGTGTTCCAGCAGCGGGAACACTGCGGTGTCTGACAACAGCACAGGCTGCTCCGGAGCCCGGCAGGCTGACGCCGAGGCTGACACACACAGAGCTCCCATCAGAAATGCTGGGAACTGCTGTTTCTGAGAAAGCAACGCGAGACCTGCTGCTTCTGCTGCTCACCCTTCTGCTTGGCTCACCAGAGCTCCAGGGACAGCCCACACCCCTCTCCCAGGAGACACCTGTGCCTCCATCACCCGCTGCCCTTCCGTGCCCATCCCGTATCCCGCCCTCCTTACCATCTGTTCCAGGTCTTGCAAACTCTCATACAGATGCACAAGTCTCTATGACTGAGGTAGCTAAAGACAGCCATCCAGACTTCCCTCTGCATCACGTGGGCTGCCCCGTCATCCAGGGGGAGCGAGTCCGGAGGGGGGCTGATGGGAGGAGGCCGGATCACGTGCCGCTCCATCTGGATGCATTTGGGGGGCGACAGCGAGGGCGGGGGCCGGGCTATTCCCCGGGGGGTGCTGCGCAGGCCGGGCATGAGCTGGTGGTGCCTCAGCTCCCGGGGAGTCCCATTCAACCCTTTGCTGAACCTATGGAGTCTCTCGCTGTTGTTCAACGCACGCTTGGGTTCCTCATTCTCACTCTCCGGTTCAGATTTGATGGGTTGGTGGTTCTCATTGGCAAGGCTGTTCTCGGTTTTTTGGATCTCCTGGTTAAGCTCTTTGCTGAGCTCCTTGCTCAGTTCTTTATTGGGAAGCCGCCTTTTCCTCCTCATCTTGAACTTCTTCTTGTCCCTGGGCTCGGCCCCCTCTGTGCTGGGCCCTGCTGTGGGCGAGCTGGACCGAGACTGGTCACTATCCTTGGACCTGGGGGGTGCTTCTGGCAGCTCATCCTCGGGCTCCTGCTTGAGGCGCCGCAGGGGTTTGATCATGGCAGTTCGTTCATCCGGGGCCTTCCACGATCGCCGCTGGAAGGAAGAGACCAGGGCTGACTGTGGGAGCAAGGCCGTTCCTGGCAGCGCTTCCCATGCGGATGCTCCGCACAGGAGCCCTGCCCGGGGCCGGGCCCCCTGCCAGTGCCGGGCCCCACCCATCCCAGCACCATCCCAGCACCGGGGCGCAGCCACGGGCCAAGGTATCGAGTTCAAGTGCCAGCAGGGATGAGGAGTCCAGCTATTGGCTCACTGGACTCCAGGAGCAATAAAGGTACTGATTCACCATGCAGAATCCTGCACGTTCCAGGGCCTTGCCCATCTCCAGGTTGATCATTTACACAGAGAAGATCAGCAGCACACCATGGACAGCTTTGTCCCCAGCAGGCCACAAGAACCCAGGCTGGGCCACACCCACTGGGCACCCACATCAAACACTGCCCCAACACCCTCATGTCATGGCCAGAAGGGTCATTCCCAAAACCTCTGGAATCGCAGCTGCCATCCCGGCTGCTGGACACCCAACAGCCCCCTTTTAGACACTTCAGGTGCTTCTTTACACCCAACCAAACCCTGGCCACCCCCTCCAATGCCTGCAGAACAGGGAATTTGACACCCTGGGGGGCTGCTGAGCCTTCACAGGGCTCAGTCAGCACCTTCCTCCGGCCCTGGTCCCTGCTCCCAACAAACTGCTCTGCACTTGCACCCAGTCATCCACCCCCCTTCAATTCACCAGGCTGTGTGAGAGACACAAACTGAGGCCCAGGAAGGCTTCAAGCATAATCTGATCACCACAAACAAGAAAGAAGCCACAGCTGTTAAAATGAAATAGCTCTAATAAGGAGATCGGGACTGGCAAGGAGAGGGAATTGCTGTGAGCACACTTGTTGTGTCAGAGGGCCCGTGCTTCTGTTTCCCAGTAAACTAATTGGATCAAGGCAGTGGCTGCATTCCCAAGTTTCAGCCCGTGGTGCATGGCAGAGAAAGCTGATCACCCTGCCTTTAAATTAGCATCCTATAAAGGAGAGGTCAAAGTAAGTTAATGACAGGTTAGAATAAAAACATTACACCACCAGCCCAGTGCAGCTTCCAGCACCCCTCACACAGGACACTGATGGGTGCTCTGCTTCCAGGCACTGGAATTCTGTGATCTTGGCAGGCTGTGAGAAGGGAGCAGTGTGCCAGGACATCCCTGGCTCCCTGGGGGCAGCAGGAACTCCAGGATGTGCTGTGTGGCAGGGGCAATATTCAACCACACAGGAAGGGCCAAACATCAGTACTGGGACAGACTTTTATTCCCTGGGTCATCAAAACTCAACTGGTTGCTGTATTTTAATATGGGACACCAGAACAGAAAATATAAAACCAGACAGTGCAGCTAAACTATTCTGGAGTTAAAGGTTTCCAGGAGAGATTCTGTAATTTCAGGATGTAAATGGGATGAAGTTTGTTTTCTTCTCCATGTTTTAGCTGTTGGAAGAAAGTAAAAAACCCAAACACACTTGTTGTGTTGTGTGATAATGTGGTGACCCCCAGTGCCTTCCTCACTTGGGGGAGTCCAAAGGGATGGGGAAAGGAAAGCATGGCCAGCAGCAGGTATGCATGAACTGTACTGTGAATTCTGCTCTCTCTGCACCAAAGCAGCCCAAATTCCTACATCTGCCATCCTGCAGCACTCCCACTGTCTGGCCTTGCAGGACTGACTGACTCCCACCCCTGGTGAGCTGCACATGCAACACCAATGCAGCCACTGATTCTGATTTTACAGCCATCAGCCACTTACTCACAAGACACTGTAAATCTGAGCCCTCATTTCTGCCTCTGCAAAACAGCATTTCTGCATATCCCAAGTAACACATTTTGGAATCCACCAATTCAGAGTGTCCCTGCCTGGCCTGAGAGCCCCAACTGTCACATTCAGGGCCAGATTATCTACACAACTGCTGGGAGCAGCTCCTGCTCTCTGCAGGCACCCCAAGGTGTCCTTTCCAAAGGCTCCTATGGGTTCCCAGAGTGGAACAGCCCCAAACCAGCCCCAAAACAGCTGCCAGGCGCCACCACGTGGAGAGACATGAAAAGGTTTCCATGAAAAATTCATTTTCACCTTGTTCCTACTGTGAGCACCCTGTAAAGCCTTTTCAGTTAAGAGTGGGTTTTCCAGTACCTTGAATAAAACAACAGCCACAGCCCAGTGTTTCTGGCCTCTGAACATCAACTTGAGTATCGTTGTTCAAGCCACTGTCCTGTCAGACCAGCAGCTTTTACCAGAAAGGTAAAACACTGCAGCTCCTCTGGGAACAATGTGGGATCTGGGGATGAGCTCTAAGCCAGGAGAGCAGAGACACCAGCCCAGGCTCTGTGCAGACCCACGGGGAGGGGGCTGTGCCTTACCCGCTTTCTCATCGTGGGTTCCTGGGATTTCTCGAATTTCCGTTTCCTCCACAGATGCACCTCGTCAGACTTTCTCCTCAGGATTGAGTCAACCGGAGCCTTTTTGGAATGTTCCTCCGATTTCCGCCTGGGAGTCTCCTCACAGTCCCCTTTCCGTTTGGCAGCGTCTGGCACTTCCTTGTTGTCTCTGTTAATTTTCTGCTCCTTCAGCAACGAGCCCGGCAGATTTGATGCGTATTTAAATCCCGGTCCGCGCTTTTGCTTGTACGCCAGAGAGACACAAAACACAAACCAACTTTATACCTTATGCATCTCCCAGCTCTTCACGTTGCCACCAGCACTCCAACGCCGGTGGGTTGATCACTTTTCAACGCACAAAATGATTAGTAAGGAGTTAAAAGTTTTCATTTTCCTCAAGTTATTTTTCTAACTATGCACTTGCAAGTGTCTGTCTCAGTCTGCAAAGAAATAATGTTTCACTAATTCCAACAGACGTTCCAGGTTTTGCATAATTGCTTGTGAATTTTTAATTTAAGGAATTTTCATTGTCAGAATTAACGTGCAGCAGTGCACAGAACTAACCTAAATATTCCCCAGGTGCTGGGTGAAGTGTTGGTACAAGAACACAAACATTACTGAAGAACAGGAAGCTGTGAGTTTGTCTCCTTCAACACACAGAATCATCATGGAATGAACCACGTAACCCTGGAAGGGTTTGGGTTGGTAGGGACCCTAAAGATCACCTTATTCCAACCCCCCATCATGAATAATTAAGAACAAAACCTGAATTAAGCACAAACCCAAAAGATGGTATTGGGCTGAAGTCTATCTACAAGCCAGAGGGAATGCTTAAGATTTTGTATCTCATTCCAGCACAACTTATTCCCATTTAACTCACTTTTCCAGTTTTCCCTGCATGGTTGCACTTTGGACACTCCCAGCAGTTCGGCAGCTCATCGTTAACCACACCATCCGATTCCTTCACCTGTGGAAGAGACACAACAGTTCACAACTGTGCTGCACAAGCCTGCAGGAAGGTGATGATCATCCCAAGGCTTTCCCTACAGCTCCTTGTTCTCTGGAATGGACTGCAGCCCTCCCAGGGGAGCAGACGCACCGTCCTGCTGGTGCTGAGCAAGCCCTGGGTGCTGCACAGGGCAACATTGCAGGCAGGTGGAAGGAACACTGGCCAAACACATCTGACAAAGGGCTCGGCTCTGGGCTTTCCACAAAGCTCAGTGACAATCCCAATTCACAAACTCTGCTCTTAGAGCATCAACAAAAACCACCTCAGCAGCCCAAGCAACCTCCCAAAGCCAGGGCTGCGACTGCACCATCTCCAAATGTCCCCCCACACCTCGGCTTTGCAAAGCCCAGTCCCACGTCCCCCAGAGAGGCACTGATCCTTCTCAGGCAGGGTTCTCCCATCCATGTTCTCACATACATTAATCCCACGGGCATTTTTAGCAGCACAGCACCCTGCACTGTAATCAAGTGTTCCTTAAAATACTTTTCTTTCAGGATCAGAACTAGCAGTCCCAGCCTGCAGCCCTCCAGCCCATGTGCCAGTGGGGATGGTGGCTGCCAAGGCAGCTCGGAACAGGCACGTTTGTTCACAGGACTGGACACACAGAGGCACTTTCAGGGTTTCTCACACCCCCAGATCCCCAGTCAGTGCAAGGGAGAGAAGGGTTGATGACTTCACTACCTCCACCACTGACATTTTGCTTTCTGAAAAACTCATGATCAGTGTTTATTACACCCCAACCAAAGCACAATCCTGCCCTACACAGCTGGAATGCTCCTCCTCGTTTCTGGATTTGCACACAGGAGCCTGGAGTGCTTTCCAAACAGGAGACAGACATTTCAGACAAGCCATTTCTGCGAATGAAAAGCAGAGCTAAGATACACCCTCCACACAAACACACACTCACTGATGGCATGCTCCCACTTAATGGTTTTGTTACATATTCAGAAAAAACAAAACCTGGGGTGGGGGTAAAAGAAAGAGAAAATATTCATTTATTACTACTGTACACAACAAAAACATGCTGCTGTCCAGACTAACAGCTGGGCACTGGCAGCAGCAGTGTGGCTGCAGGAGACAGGAACAAGCACGGGCAGGGATCTGCAGATTTTTCATGTTTCTGAAACATTTCCTCCTCTCCTCCCAGCACAGGGAAAAGGCACTGGCTGTGCAGGAGCAAGTCCTTGGATTTAGGAACGGCTTCCTCAAGTCCCTGAGCCAGACAGCAGCCATTCTAGTTTCACCATCCAGTGAGAGTGATGACATGTCAGTCTCTCAGCAAGTCTCCTGGAGTTAATAAATGAGTAAATGAAGTGGGCAGAATTTAAATACTGGTTTTATCACAACTGTGTGCCTTTGAACCTTCTTTCCCATGGTAGGTGTAAGATACTCCAGGAGCTGTTGTATACATCTCTGCCTCAGGGGAACAATTCCTGGCCCAAGCCCAAGTTGGGAACAAGTTATTTCCCGCACTGAATATAGAACAAGTGCTGCTGAAGGGAAAGCATTACAGCTCTGTCCCTTCTGTGAAGTTTAAGGAACTGAACAGATGTGAGGAACTGTAAGCAAACTAATTAGACACACACAAACCTGCCACTGAATCTGTCCCAAGCCTTTCAGGCTGGGTGGGAGCCAGTTCTGAGTGTTTGCAGCAAACAGCAGGTGGGTGTCTGAGGCACAGCGTGAGGCGTCACAGAAACCTACCTGCAGCACAAGGTCAGCAATTCAGTCTGAACACGACACCTCACTGCTGGGGACTCGTCTTGGTAGGGATATGGAGACCCTGGGATGCTGATCTGGCATCCCTGAGGGAGAGCCATGAATTCTGGCAGTGCCCAGACTGAAACGGGCAGTGAGACACAGCTGGGCTGAAGCGGTGCTGGGAAAGGCCCTTGTATCCCTTCTGCTCTGACAAAGCACCTGAATATTCACCACCACCATTATCACTACACTGAGCTGAAATGGAAAAGAACAGGCTCCTAGTGGAGAAAGGAACCCCTTCTCCCTAAGGAAACAGTATCAGATGCTGCCCTCAGACATGCTGGCAAGCAGTACCAGCAATCTGAGATGAAGCAAGAAAAATTCACGACTCTTGGTTCAACTCAAACACTCTAACAGTGAAAGGCAGTGGTCATCCCAAAATCTCATGAGCTCCCTCTGGAAGCAGTGCTGCGCTTGTGAAACTCTCCCCAAGATCATTTTCCTAAGAAACCCGTTCAGCAAAACAAACATTTGTGTTGGCGTGGTATTTTCAGGGAAAAGAAGGAAAGAAGGATGTCAGGAAGCTCCTGTGACACTTCTGAGCACATGGAACATCCTGGCTGTCCCCAGCACAGCTGCAACACCAGCACTGCAGGTGCTCTGGTACCCAGGGCTCCCCAGCAAGGGGCCCCCACAGAAGCCCCTCAAGGCTTGGTGCCAGAGCACAGACACACCTGAGCCACCCTTAATTTAACTCTGCAGAGAGGTCCTCTGACACTGCTGTTTCATGGAGAAAACCTCCCAGAACACGTACAGCCTAATCAGGGAGCTGGAACAGGATGGAGTCCAAACCACCACCAACCTCCCCTGGAGAACAAATCACCCTCTGCATGTGCCAAACTGCTCCCCAAGCTCTGGGAGATGCATCTTGGAGGGAATTCACTCCACATGGGAATAAGCCAGGAAAGGACATCTGCCCTTCACTGATCCAGTTTATTCCAGTCTCCCCCAACAGTACATTTGCCAGACATTTAGCTGGACATGAGCAGCAGTTCACATGGTGCTATCTCCCAAGTGGGACAGGAAGGGACTTTCCCTCGTGGGCAGCGGAAGCAGCTGCCCTGGGGCTGGGGCTGCATCAAAGGCTATTTATGGGCTCCATCCTCGGGGCTCAAGGGCTACAGCAACATGTAAACATGGCAAGAGATTTGTGTCTTGCAGGAAATCATGGAACCTGGGAATAAAGAACAAGGAAGGATCCAAGGAAGAGGCTCTATTTTCCTTCTGCTGTTCCCCTGAGCAGTCTCATCTCACCTTCCAAGATGATTCTGAAATCCTACCAGTGCTTTTTTGCCTCAGGAAATAAACAGCACCAGTTACCCACCATTTCAGCTCAGCAGAAGCACTGAGAAATCAAAATACAAGACACACAAGGCACACAGTAAATCTTCTGGTGCTTAATTGTCAGGAACACCCAAAGCAATGCTGTTCCTAGTTACCAAAAGAGCACCACGCATGTGTAAGAGAACAAACAGCACTTGCCTGACTTCACAGATCAGACCCACATCCTGTACAACTAGTCCCAAATGTAGTATGGGGAGAGGAAACCATACCTGAGCTGCCACTAGACAACAACTGTCCTTTGAACTCAGGCCTGAGGTGCCACGGACACTGCAAAGGCAGAGATGGGGGAGAACAGGGCACTTCCAGCAAGGGCTGGAACAGCAAAGCAGCCAGAATTTAAGGTACCTCTTAAAACGAGCAGCTCCTTCCTCTGCTTCATCAGCCCCCAAAGTTTTGTTTTAAGCAGAGCCAAACAAGCAAAGCTCCCTTTCAGAGCCCATCTGTGGCAGGAACTGAGCACCAGCTCCATGAATCAGGGAGAAGGCACAGCTCTGGTTTGCCAGCTCCCCACGTTCTGCTCTAATAAATGACAGTGCAGAGCTTGGTACAGCACCACGTACAGCTCAGGAGAAATGAAAGGCCAGGAGAGCTGCACCCCAGGCCTGCATAAGGAACACACATACCTCTCCTCCCAGACGGGCCCAAACGCTGCTTTCTGGGGCACGGTGTGTCAGAAAAAATTTGCTTTGGCAAATCACTTTAACCATAAACAAATCAGCAACAGGAAATGGCTGATCAGCTGAAAGAAACCAGCTCTGGAGAAAGGCAGTTTCTAAATGCTAATGCACAAAGATATGCCCAAAATGACACTTTTGTTACCAGCAAAGAATACAGCTGCTCACAGGACTCAAGTCAGCCAAGGGTGAGCACTCCTGCAGCCTGACACTCGCTCAGGCTGTTCTCCAGAGCTGCACTCCTCCTGCTCCAACATTTGCTCCTGACATCTTTAGAGCCAGCTGCCACCCTAAGGCACATCTGTGCCTGGACCTACATGAGCAGCCAATTGCTCATCTGCACTTCGTGGCACTCAGTAAAAAGCTACCAACACAGTCTTGGGAATATCTCATCCTGAAGTACAGGCAGATTGCTCAGCCTGCCCCATCCCAACTGAAACACCTCACTTCCCTCAACAAAGGGCAAAAAGAAAGAAAGAAACCCCCGAGATCTTTGCATGCATAGCCACTCAGGGGATGTCCAAAGCCAGGTCTCTGCTCCCAGGGAATGCTGCTACATCAAGGAGCCTGCCTGCTGGTCAGGGCTGTGCGTGCCACAGATTTCACCCTGCTCCTCACACCAGCTCTCAGCTCACTTACTGATCTGTCCAAAAATGAAAACCTGAAAGCCTCCCAATTGTTGTGCACGACTTTTACATTAAGGTGATAACTAATTCAGCTTTTGTTTCCAACATGCATCACATCCTTGTACTCACCTTAAGGCATCCTGGGTGTATGATTTCATTACAAATGGAGCATTCCATTAGCATGAGATTAAACTTGCTCTCCTCCTCTTCCACAGTGTCCTCTTTCCCAGCTTCTCCACACACCAGACACACAGCAGTATGAGGCAGCACCGGCTGTTTACGATTCAGAAAGAACTGATCAAGACATGGCAGACATGGAAACACAAGAGCTCAATGTGCATTTACAGTATCCTCATTCCACAGAGGAGATTAACAGGGATTAACTATGAAAACTGACATGAAGGCAAAAAGAACCTGGTAACAAATTTGGGCTGGGTACCAGACCAAGCTCCACAGGACACATTTTACCAAAGTGTCCTCCCTGCAGCAAAACGGATTCAGGGAGCATTCCTGGGATGGATGAAAAGGCTTTTTTGGTGGGTTCCTTGAACCTGTGAGCTGACAGAGACATTGGCATGCAAGTCACTTCACCAGTGTACAATGGGAGGGGATAGAAGCAACCTAGAACATCACTATTCACATCCATTAGGCTTCACAATCCGAGTAGCAATTTGGCAGCTCCCCTATTTTACAGGCAGGGCAGACAGATGTTATGGGACCTGATCCAGGTCTCACAGCAAACCCACAACAGAACCAAGAACAGACCTTCTCCTGACTGGCAGTCCATTATCCAGGGCCCTGCTCCCAACCTGAGCACTGCAAAAAGCTCTGCTCACTTAGAAAGAGGATTCTCTCCTGCATGTGTCACAAGTGAGATCACACAGATTTTTTTCTATCTTTCACTGAGGCAGAAGGGGAACTGCAGTATCTCACACACCTGTCACCCGTGTCAAAAGACTGAATGCCACTCTAATAAAAAAAACCACCTTTTCCCTAATAATTAACAAAATTCTGGTTTGCAGCAGTAAGGTTTAGACCTCGTTACAAAAAAGAAAAGGAAGATCCTAAGCTGGCCACAAAGGGAAGTGCAATCGATTAGGCTGCAAGTCCTTAACCATTACACAGCCAGAGGCAGAGATGTGGCTTTTCACAGCAAGGATCTCTTGTGGATGGAGTGAATAATCCCTAAGTGGACACCGTGAACTCCAACCCAAATTTCAGCAGCAACAGTGCATCCTTCAGCAAATTTCAGGCAGGAGGAAGCCCAGCTGCAGTGAGCCATTAGAGCACAGAGCATTTTGCAAACAGCAAGGGTGCCCAGGCAATCTCCTCTGTGCCACAAGTGGCTCTGTCCCACTGAGGGGCTGGAACAGCAGCTGTCCTGTCACAATGTGTCCTCCGAGCCCCACACTCCCCTCAGACCTATTCCATGCAACAGTGTCCCAGGCACTCCTGCTTCCCTTCCTGATGGTGATGCAGAGCAGGTTCCTGCTCTCTGAACAGCAGTACCATCAGCTCTCTGAAGGCTTCTGAGCTTAATGAAAGTCTGTGTCTAGTTAATATGGTCCATGTTATTAACCAGGGCAAGCACAATCCCAGAACTGTAGGGATCATTACTTCCATACAGCTTCGGCATTTTGCAGGGTTTTTTTGGCTGGAAGCTGCTGGATAGGTACCACAATACATTACTACTGAATGGGTACAGAACAAGAGCAAAGCCAACAGGATTGCTTACAGAAATGTAAAGCACCTTGAAAGTTACAACACTTCAACTCCTTAATTTTCTGTGCCTTTGCTGCTCTAAGAGTTTGGAATAATTCCCCTGATACCTGCACCAACACAAAAAGTGCAGAAAAGTCACCGTCAGTGCATGTGAGGGTGGGACAAGTAATCAGAGTCCCCTGGCTACCTAGGTCCTAACTGGAAGTAAAACTCTAGGCACCAAGAAGAAAAATAAATCTTCATTGGAAGAAAGAGGATGACTACATTCAGCTAGAAGAGAACCCACATCATCTCCAAAAGGCTCAGCCTTTTCGGAACTCGTGTTACCAAGAGTGAAACAGCTTAGTATGAAAGTTTCCTTCATCAATGGGGATGAGAAAGCACACTGCAGCCCTAATTTAATCTTTCCACTAAAAAGGCAGCATGATTTCACTATTTCTTGCCCCTGGAGAATAATAAATTCTTCATCCATGCTGTTCAATTCGTGCCACACTCCAGGAAATCAAGTGTTCAAAGAAAAGACACTTGAGCTGCAAAAGCACTCTGCAGAAAGGTGGATATTCTGTGTACTTTACTGAAAGACCCAGCAGCGCTGAACCCAATCCTCTATGTCAGGAACAGTGCAGAGCTTGGAATAGGACATGGAGTAAGCTACCAGGAGCAACTACAGGAAACCTTAAGTGCTTATCAGTTTTTTTATCAGTGTCAGGTGAAGTGACAGCCTCCACTTTGGCTGTCTCTTAAGAATTAAAAGTAAAACCCCCAATACTAAGCGAAGGGAACTGTAATGAGAGAAATCAGTATAGATAGGATGATATTTCAGTTATGAATAAACAACATTCCTTTCCTTAAAAAAACAACAACAAAGAAAACCAAATCCATAACAATAGCATAAACAAGACCTTGTTAAAGAATTAAGATAAAAGCTAAAGCCGATTTTTAGCCTTGAACAGAGTCACTGCAGACACGAGACCTGAGAAGAAGCTCCACAAGTCAGCATGGCAGCAACGGATTCAAAAGCTGCTTGAACAACTTAATGGAAGATTAATCTGTCAATATTTGTTAAATAGAAAGCTATTGCTTGTGACTCGAGCAGCTCCTAAGTAATGTATCACAGGAACCCAGGAAACCAACTGCCTGCTTGCCCTGTTCCAGTGCTCTTTCCCTGACAGCCATTTCCAGTCCCCGAGGAAGACAAGGCCCTGGATTGATGGCTCTCTGCCTCATCCAGATCAGACCCTCAGCTCTATGCCTAAGTAACAGCAAACAAATTGAAATTCAGATCTCAAGGAGCCTGGGGCTGGGGTCACCAACACCAAAATCTTGGAGGCTGCCAGTCAAGGACTTTGCACATCCTAATTTATGTGGGTAAGACGGCAAAGATGATTGCGGGGCAGCTTAGGAAATTCCAACGTTCAAACCAAACACACCTCTTTGCCCTTTAAATCAGAACATCCCACTCTTTACCTTTTCCCCCAGATCCCAGAGTCTGAGGGTGAGTTGAGTGCTGGTTTTTGATGTACCGACAATCTCCACTTCTATACTGCTGAGAAGGGAAACTGGCCTGTTAAGTTTTAGCAGCATTCTGGTTTAAGATCTGGGGAGGATGAGAAGCACTGAGAAAAACAGGGATCTGAGCTGAGAGGGCAGGAATTACGCACTTTTGTCTGACACACTTCAGAGACTACTCAGAGCAGAGCTCCCAGTCCCACACCTGTTCACCCAGGAGACGCAGTGATAGGACAGGGCTGTGCAGACGAGCTGCAGGCCCAGGCACACTTACGGCGATGCACTGCCTCATGATGCAGGACTGCTTCATCCTGCCGGGCCCCCCGAACTTCTTCATGTCCTTGCAGAAGTGGCACTCGCCGCACTCTGTCCGCAGACACGCCTCGCACTTGCGGCATCGCGTCCTCCGCCGCCGGGCGCCCGCCGTGCTCCGGTTGGCCGCGAGCTTCACCGCAGAGGCAGCGCCCAGCTTCCCCTTGGGCCGCCCGACTGCCCTGTTCTGGAAGAGACACAGACACACACACACAGGGTCACAGCTGCACAGCCCACTGCCCTGCTGAGCTGGGTGGAAAACTGACCGGTGTTATTGGAATTCTGCACACACAAGTAACGCTCAGCAGATATGTATGATCGCTCTTAGACACAAAGGAGTTCCATCGCCTTTCCAAGAAGGGAAATCCAAGAAAGGATGTGTTGTAAAAAGGCACAGAAGCCATGACATAAATGAGAGACCCCAAAGTCAGAGCAAGCTCATTTCAACAGGAGGGCAGGGAGAAGCCATTTAGGCCCAGCTCAACACAGGACCAAGTCCCAAGTGAGACACTTGGCTTAGGTCAAGAGATGATCTGTGCCAATGCTGAGCTCTGGGCTAGAGACCTCTCAGTTCTGTGCTCAGGTTAAGCCAGCAGGACTTCCTCTGCTGAATCCAAGGAGCAGCAAAAGTAATTTGGTGATTAGGTACAACAGAGAAACACTCAACAACAGCTCAAGCCCACAGTAATCTCCCTAAAAAACCAGGAGAGTATGAACTGCCAAGTGATAAAGTAGGAAATAAAACACAAATGCTACAAAACCCTTCCAATGTAGCTCCCCTCCTATCCAACACTAGCAAGTGCTCAAAAATAGAACACCAACAGATGATGTGCAAAGGCTAAAAAGGGCATCCCAGGTCTAGATTTCAATGACCTTTAAGACAGAAACTAAAGGAGCATGAAAAGATTTTAAATGATTAGGTTAACTGCAACATATTCACTCTGGACATCCAAATTTCATGTTCTCATCAGAAACTCCCTGTTATACACAAGAACTTACAGCTCAAGCCAAACATCACTGAATACCATGTAATTGTATGGGGCTAATTATCCAAGAATTGGCTTGGCTCATACTGACCCCTGACAGCTTTCTCCATAAAAATGATAATAACAGGACTGCAAAGTTCATCTGGTTCAGCATTTATACAACTCTTCGATTTTCTGCACATCTCAGCATATGACCAACAGACCACCCAGTTTCACTTTCTGTTCCTGTTGAATTCTGGGCAATCATCAAGGCAGGGGCAGCTTGGCTGTAGGGAGCCATGCAGAAATTCCACCAGAGTTTTTAAAAGAAAAGATGTGGAAACATTCCACTTGGTGGTACAAAAGCTTCCCTGAGTGTCCTGCTGTACAACCCTGAAGAGAAGCCACACTGCAGTGTATTTGATCTTCCTCCCAGCTGACTTAGCAAAGCTCCAGTGACTTTCTCTAAGCTGCAGAGAAGTGCTGATATTTTAACAGCCTCCATCCCAGGAATCTCGGTGCTGGGAGAGCAAAGAAGTCAGGAGCTAGAGCCCTTAAGCTGCTTTCTCTCCTACAGACTACCGTTACTGAGGAAGGAGAAAATGCTACTTAAGAGTCCATGAGGTTGTGCAGATTTCTGCAAGTCTTTAATTCCACTCCTCTGGAGCAGATTTTGTTCGGTGTGCAGGTTGAATCTCACCGCGTTGTGAGAACACAGACGAGCGCAGCTTCCTTCCCATCGGCAACCGCAGCAGCCGCCTGGATTTCAGATCAATGTCAGACACTCTAAAGAATAAATATTTACCTTCTAGACCAACTTTCCAGCCTCTCAAGGATAAAGTCGGCTCTGGCAGGACTGGCTTAGAGGCAACCTAGATAAGAGATAATTTTCTTCCTCAGCATGAATCACTCCTCCATTCTATTAAAGTCTCCTTCAGCTAGGAAGGGAGGCGAGACACGAACCAAGGGCTGGATATCAGCGGGAACAAGTTAAACCAAAACATGCACAACAACCTTGGCAGCTCCCCTTGGACAACAGCACATGAAGATTCTGTGTGAGCACCTGACTCCTTCCTAGCGGGATGCAACATGATAAAGTTTGAGGCAAACAACAGCTATGACACCATCAGAATGCTGTTTTTAAATACTTTCAAGGAAAAATCAAACTCTGTACTTTTCCAGCTGAAAGACAACTCCTGCTCCTGCCACAGTAATACGAGCCAAGTCCTAATTCTGAGGACAACGGTTTAAATGCCAGGACACTGCAAAGACGCAAGTGATAAAAAGGCATCACTTGAACACAGAATTTGAGAATCCTAAAAAACCCACAAAAGCAGGAAGGTGAAAGTACAAGCCTGAAGTCAGACCACACCACACAACTCAGATTTCCTTCCAGACACCACCAGCACACAGCAGAGGTGCAGACCTCCATCTCACCGTATGGAACGTTTCTTGCCTACCCAAAGCTCTCCACTGCTCGTTAGCAAATTGTACAAGCTGGGTTTGTACTAATTTACCAAGCAACCAATCCTCAATCCAAGCCACGTTTTCACTCCAGGATGTCGCAGCCAGCAAGGCTGGAGAGGCCTTGCAGGAATTCCCACTCGTATCTAGTTTCAAGGGGCTCCAAAAGTGGTCGCTTAAAAACCTCCACAGAAGAAAATCTGGTCTATGGGTTCCTCCCAAAAAGGGGCTGGGATTCAAGGGGGTAGAAAGAGCCTCCAACACAGCTTGGGGTTTATTTAGCATGTGGCAGACAGCCAGATAAATTCCAGGTCGATGTTAGTGAGGAGATGCTGCAGGATTTCCAGCTCAAACTGCACTTTTACAACGTACCAGCCCTGGTAATGAGACTGGGGAAAATCTCCTCCACAGCTCCTGTCCCCATCTCTGTACTACAATTTGCCACCCTCCCAGCACAACTCCATGGATTTGTCTTGCAAATAACGAGCACATGATATGGGATGGCAGCACTCCTTATCCTGGGCTTACCATGGTGGCCAACAAACAGCAGCTCCACGGCCTGAGGCTCGGGGCTGGGTGTCATTCCAATCCCTACTCCAGGTTCTTGGCCAACACAATCTCACTCCTGTGTAGGGGACCCCCCAATCTCCTTTCCCAAGGAGATGCAACCCTCAAGCACAGTCGGGGCCTGCTGACTCTGTAGGCCCCCCACAGCTATCTCTCAGAACTGCCAAGGAGACAAAGATTGTACCAAACTTGAAGACTTTTTTTTCCTCTTAAACCTTACAACAGAAGCCAGGGAGCTGAGACAGAGCCTGCCTGAAATACCATCACCAGCCACCCACTACGTTCTCCAACATCTCCACAAAAACTGTGCTCATAACTTCTGTGGCCACAGCAAGTCTTCAAAAGAGAAGCAGGGGGATGCTGAAGTGGTGACAACCCCTCCACCAAGCTCTCAATAAAGGCAGTGCAAGCAGCTGCTGAAACATATTAGGATTCATATCTTAAATCCCTATCTCTATTACACTGAAACCTAGAAAGCTGGTGGACTTGCACTGCCTTCTAGACATGTGAACAGGACATCCAGCCGGGTTTTTTTTGTGAGATTTTTTTTTTTGGTGCTCTCCAAATCACTGCTATGACACACAAAGGCAAGTTGCTCCTGTTTCTGAAGCAGACAAAGCACCTGGGCACTGGGGGTACACTTGGGCCATCACATGCAATATCCGTGCAGTACAAAACCATTTACTAGTCATGAAGGTGGGCTCACCCTCCCACACCGCAGTGCTTAAACATGCCCACTCCTCCAACAGGAAATGAGACAAACTTGCAAAGTGATTTTCTGAAGTGCTGGCCTCCTACAGACCCCACCAAATTCAACATGCTCCCACTGGACAGCTATTAGGGCACCAGGTGGGGCGGTCACCAGCAATTAAGAGTCTCCCAACAAGGCTATGCAGATCTGGGAATAAGCCCAGGTACAACACTCACAATTCTAAACTAACCCTAGGAAATGAGCTACCTGGAAGCCTCTGCTCAGAACACGAGTTTATCCTGGTTATGGACACACATTTGGCTGCTGGGAAGTTTCCACTGCCCCCTTACAGGTACCTCAGCACACTTTCACGTCCCAGCCCTGCTCAGCTGTCACTGAAAAACCACCAACCAGGGTCAGAAGGACCAGAGGCACTAAGGAAGGGCCTCTGCCCTGGGCACAATCCTCACTGCAACAGCAACAAAACCCTGATGTTTTATAGCAGCAAATTTCTAGCCTTCACAATTAAAAACAATAACTCAAAAGACCTCAGGCAACCAAAAAAATAACTCAAACATCAAGCTCTGGAGAAAACACTTCAAGAGCTATCAGCCATTAAATGCATCATTAAATAGGTGCTGATGTTCCCCAGCTGCTGTCCCAACACCAACTGGGATCTGCTGGAGATGTCACCAGGCAACTTCACATACAAACTCCTCCACCCTGCAGAGGAAGATCAGCTGACCCTGTGACCAAGTCCAGAAGGAAGGAGGTCCCGGTTCTCAGAGCAAGGCTGACTAAGTCTGCAGCCTAGAAACAAGCTCTTCTGCAAGTGGCCTTTACCTGGGCACGGCTCTTATTCCACCACTCAGCTTCATGACCTGCTTAAACTGCTGCCAGCAGCACCAAACCATTATTTCAGACTCAACATCTCCAAGAAAAACCCAGAGACGCGTAGGGCTGTTCTGAAGGGCTTCTCAGGTGGGCAGCTCAGTGAGACCCTGAAGCACTTCATTTCAACCAAGTACAATTTGAACAGCTCATATCCACTGTTCAAATCTGCCCTAGACAAGATCTTTTATATGTGCAGTGTTCATTGCTTCGAGGTGCTGTGCCACACAAATATATCCTGCATTTGCAAGACAGGGGTGATTTCCTTCTGTAACACATGGACAAATTCTAATTATTCTCATTTACTGTAGTTTGACCAGCCCCCAAAGATGAGGACCCAGGACTTGCTGGGTGCCAGTCCTGAGCTTAGAGCTTTATGTGGCACTGCATCCCAATGCAATTGTTTTAAAAGAATTAGGATAGCCAAATCTAATTACCACTTGTTTCTTTATAAGAGCTGATAAATAAACACTAAGGGAAAATAAGATTTTACAAAAGCCACATGCATTAACCCACAACTTGTAACTGCTGTCACCTAAAACACCACCCTAAATGGGCTGGGTCATGGGCAACACTGGGCTCTGGAGACATCCACGGCAAGGCACAGCAAAGGCTTCTGGTCAGTTGTCTTTGTCCTTTCCCATTGCATCAGAGGTGCATTTTATCATCCAAACAGGGTCCAAGTTCAGGAGGACAAGGCTCCTGCGTGCTGCCCAGGGCAATGAGCAGCACCATCCTCTCCTGCTCCAGTGCCCCATCCCTCTCCCAGCCTCCTTAGGCAGGGAGCTCTGGCATTCCTGCTAGAAACCCAGTCAAACTGACAATTCCCAGCACTGGTGCAAATCAAGTAACTCTACATTAACCCCAAAATACGGGGACTGGCCTTGGCTGCCTGGCAAGGTCAGCCTGTTATGCTCACACTGCCAGGCACTACACAATCACAGAATTTTTAAGGTTGGAAAGACCTCGAAGATCATCCAGTCCAACCATTAACACAGCACTGCCATGTTCACCACTAAACCACGTCCCCAAGTGCCACATCCACACGTACTTTTAACACTTCCACAGACAGCGATTCCACCACTTCCCCGAGGAGCCTGGTGTCTTGGGGTGACACTTGGGAATAATCACAACCAAGTCAACAGTTCTTCCATACAAAACCCTTATGTCTGTTTAGCAATTAACAGAAACCCTTGTCAAAGGAAGAACTTAGAGGAAGAAGGAAGGACGGGATGATGTAACTGCAGGAATGCAGTGGGGCCAAGGAAGAAGCTAGAGTAAGAGAGCAAAAAAAAATCACACTGCTGACAGTAACATCCTTAAAAGCTGTATTAACTGAAGAGTACATGCCAACACCACGGATCATGCCTGACTAAAGCCTATCTGTCCCAAAATCTGCAATGCAAACTCCAGAAAAGCTGTTTTCCTCACAATGAGTGTTTACAGTTATATCACCCTTCTTCAGAATACACTCCTGCTGGGGTGGAGGTGTCCTGCAAGTCCAAGGTCCCTCATTAAACAAGCAGCACTGGAGGGAAAGGGAAGGCACTGGAACTTTCAATCCCAGCCATCTGCAATCAGCGTTAATCCTCTCCAGATGTTCACTGCCACCATCTCCTCCAGCTCATACCTACAAAATCCTCTTCTAGAGGAAGAAGTCTAACTAGAGGAAGAACTCTAACTAGAGTAGCTCCAAGTGACCCTTTCAGGTGACCACACTCTGCTACTGAATCAGACTAATTTCCCAGAAGAAAACAGAAAGAAAATAAAAAAGTTTATACTTGCAGGTTCATCTGGGTGTTAATGACACTCCAGCAGCTTTTCTGCCAACATAGCAATGTTGTTTAGGGTGTGATAAACTGGCACATCAGTGCCAATGCCAGTGCCCCTGTTTATTTTCCTCTGGTGGTGAGGAGGCAGAAGTTAGGCCTGGAGGGTGGAAAAAGATACATTGGCAAAAATATGCTTTGGGAGATAAGCTGCATCAAAAGTAGGAGCTCTTAAAAACAAAGACACCAGTAAGTTAAACAGACTTGGGGCACAACACAGCTTTTTTTACTGCTGCTTCAGGACAAATCCCCCACCCCAGCCAGGGGCAGTTTCCTCTCTTTACACACAGTGAAGTGCCACAGGCAGAAATCAAATTTCTTCACAGCAGGAGCAACACAGCAACCTGGTGGGCTGGGGCAGGTGCTGCCCACCCCACAGCCCTGGCACCCGCACACTTCCAAGCCCCCAGCGCTGCTGGCAAGTGCAGTAAATCCTGGGTGCTCTGTTCTACAAAACCCCACATTCTTTTTGCCTTCTTAGTTTAGACACAGAGCAGGGGAAGAGAAATGGAAGTCAGCATAAAAAGTGACAAATCCTGCAGCTTCTACCTGAGCATTGAAATCGTGCTGTTCAAGTACACCTTTGGAAGTGAAGCCTTTCACCTGTTACATACAAGGGCTGTTGCAGTAGAAAAAGCAACATAATATTGATTTGACACATCTTGTGTAGAAAAATAGGGTAAGCAGACATTAAAGCAGGCCTGTATGAAAATACAGCTGGAGCTACATGAGGTGTTTTACCACTGAAACAGTCCTGAACAGAAAGGAAAACATTCCACAGGTCTTTGGTACATAGGTCACTGTGTAACAGTTTAGGATCGGACCAAAACCCTTAAGAAACTACAAAAGAAAGATCGCCCCTCTCTTGCATTATTTTTTGTTTTAAAATTCTAAGATACAAAAATGCTACGGAAGCCTCAGGTTTTAGAAGAGTTGAAGAATCCCAGAACATAACCAACTTTCCAGATTCATCCAGCAAGAACCAGCACCTCCAAGTAGCAATTTCACAGCTGGTACAATACAGCTGAGACCAATCTGCTCTCCCAACCATTAGCTCTTTTTAAAAAGTGGGCAATGATTGCACCAAGACACAGACACAAATGGAAAAGGCCTGGCATGAGAAAAAATTTAAGAAAAAAAGAGGACTGGGACATTTTAACTACTGTGTCTGGGAGCACAGCAGTGAACTGAGCAGCAGCACAGGCCTGCACATTCACACAGTCCTCAGAAGTAGGTAAAGTTACTCATCTAAACCTCATCTTAGGCTCCTGGACTGACACTACACCAGGCCAGTGCAGCACATTGCCTCCCCCAAGGTTTCTGCATCAGACCTGCCATCCCTGGGGAGCACCCAAGGCACACCACCATCCCAAACTCTTTTGCGGCCCTGTTTCCTACGCGCGATTCTGAAGGAAAACAAGGTAAAGTTGTTCAAAACAAGATGGGTTTTGGAAGATAGGCTCAACACCTGGCCTACATAGAAAGTTGTCTCCAAAAGCAAAATATTAGGCTATTTTAAAGAGTGAAACACCTCGAGTTATGAACAAAACTATCAAGTTTATGTTTAAATTGCATACACATGTTTAATACTATTCCTGGTGCTATTTTAATTGCTTAGGCAGTTCTTAGAGAGTAAAATACGCAATCTAGAACATATGTTCTGGATTATTTTTCACAGATTACTTCATAAATTCAAAAAGTTTATTCTCCTTCCCCCACAGGGAAAAAAAAAAAAAAAGCCTTCGGAGAATAAACCCTGCAAGTATTAATAAAAGTTCTCTTTTCATTTCGGCACACGTCCTTCTCTTTCTTCTACATCCCTCGTCCCTGGGAATGGAAAGGAGGCTTTGGCTATAAATCAAACCAAGACAAGGTAGCCAGGCTCAGCATCAGACTCTCCCCCAAGTCCCGCAGCCCTCTCAGCTATTTGAGGAATCTTAATAGAAAAAAAAAAACAACAATTCTGCCGCGGACAGGGCAGCCCCCGAGAGGCAACAACCACCCGCTCGCGGCGGGTTCGGGGCCCTGGGAGGTGCCGAACTCGCGGTGCCCGGGGCGCCCGCGGCGGGCG
>VXAC01000636.1:415357-461467 GCA_013399225.1 Rhipidura dahli | reverse complement strand
TCCCCGCACACGGCGCGGCCGGGGACCGGGCACTCGGCCGCCCGGCCGGCAATTAGCCCCCCGCCGGTAATGAGCCCCGCGATGTGCCGAGGGCCGGCGGGGGCGGGCCGATGCTCGGGTGTGCCGAGCGGCGCTGGGCGGGGAGGATGCGCGGCCGCCCGCGGGGCGCTCGGCGCTGCTCGGGCTGCTCAGACAAAGGAGACGCGCACAGACACACACACACACACCCTGCACCGCGCTACCTGCCCGCTCCACTTCCGCGGCGCGGGGCGGGCCGGCAGCGGGGAGCCTCCATCCCTCGCGAGGAGCAAGGCACCGAGCAAACTTCGAGATTGCAAGCGGCAGAACCAGCGCTGGGATAAGACGAGGCGACCCGGCTTGTGGAGCTGCTCGCATCTGGCCTCACGCTGCTTTGCTCCCTGTGCAGGCACCCCCTCTTTTACTTGCTCCCAAGGAACCATTTCTAGCCCTACTCTGACCATCCTACCCGCTGCTGGGGTTTCACAATGAAATAGTCTCCCCGCAGTGTGACATGTTACACATCGGTCAGCTGGGGACCTGTTCTGGATCCAAAGGTTCCAGGGCCGGCACCTCAACACGGACACTGCCTTTGCCCTCCAGAGCCTGCAGCTGAGGGTCACAGGCCTATATTTGAGTGCTGGAGATTTAAATTTCCCATTGGATTTATGGGCCTGCTTTCAGGGGAAATCCCGATTCCACTCAAGTTGTTAGGATTTTGCCTCCGGCTCCTACGCCCACAACACAGAATTAAACATGAGATTAAATATTTGCATGTGCTGAGCAACCAAGAAGCCATAAAGAAGCACATCTAATGGTCCTTGCATCAGGATTTTTGCCAAACTAGTTTCAGCTCAGTTCCCTGGTCTGAATTACCACATGGCACAACCACTTTGGGTAGTTCAGAAGAGGCAGCAACAGGCAGGAACTGGCATGGGAGCAAGGAGCAACACAGCCCTTGTGACACCAGGACCCACACTTGGTCCCTCAAGTTTAAGTAACAAAACACAGTCACACTTTAAACACATATTTATAGGCAACTGCTGATAAAGCCAAGTGAATCGTATAATTATGCCCCTTCCTTATTTTCAGTACATTAAATATCCATTGTTTGTTGTACTCAAATGATGGGTAGGTGATGGTGTTCTCCCCAGCCTGCTCATCCACCATGCCTGGAGCAAAGCATTTACTCACAGCACATGATGGGGCTCCCCAGAAGGCAATGGGATGTGCTCAGCCTCTCTCCTCAGGTTTCTCTCTTCCTCCATTGTGTTCCTACACAACCGGGAGCAGGAGCAGACGAAAGCTGAGGCACGAAAGGCATGTGCCTAAGGCCTTGGCTTTCAGAATCACAAGGTAATACCAGCATCCAATGTTTTCTGGAGGAGAGAGGAATGGGGGGATGCATCTCATGACAGGCCTACAATGGAGAGTTTTAAACTACGAGCAAGAACGTGGCTACAGCCGTGTTTGTGGTGCCATAACACACCTGGCAGCAGCAGCAGCAGGAGGACAGGTGACATCCGGGAGGAAGATGCCTGGTCCCACACCTGCCCGTGGGCAGACCAAGTCTCCACTAGCCCAGTTCCCCGAGAGGCTCTGTGTAACCTGGTTCACACTCGTTTGTCCCTCCAGCCTTTTGGCTCCGTAATCCAGACGGGAGAAAAAAATAACTTGTGACATCCCCCAAGGACAATCCACCAGTCACACCACAGCGAAATGTCATTCACAGCAAATTAAATCACGACAGAGATCATCCTACTCCTCTCAATCTGCAACGCATTCCAGCACTCCTGATGTTGGCACTGGCCTCTCCGGGCTGCAGCAGGTTCCTTCCCAGTGTAACCCACACCACCCTGGCCCCACAGCCAGCCCTGCCACCCCAGAGCGTGGCCACGCTGCCCTTGCAACAGCACCACAAGTGACAAATGAGCTCTAATTACAGAGCCTGAGTTAGGAGGGAAGGCTCACGCATGCCAAGATCTTGGAATGATTTCCAAATGCTAGGTAAACTTTGCCGAGGTGGTGTTGAAAAAAACGGGAGAGGGTATGATATAAAATAGCAAATTGGGAATCAGCAAGGGGGAAACAACACAATAAAATAATTTTTTCTGATTATAATTGCTCTCAAAAAACCTCATCCTGTACAAGAGCAGCTAACCATTCAAAGGAATATTTAATACACAGAAGGAACTATTAAGAGAGCATTTTCCAGCTCAATTCTTTCAGCTTGTCTACACTAGAGAACACTAAATTACAACCAATAGTGAGCAACCCTTGTGTAAACAGTGTCTAGTTGCCCAGCCTGGTGGAGTTTACAACAGTTTAAAACACAAAATAAGCAGCGGTGACCCCAGTCCTGCCTGCAGTGGCAGAACTGTGTCCATACTTCAGCTTAGTGTGATACAGTTCAGTAATAAATAACATCCTTAATTACGCTGCTGAATGAGCCGTAGTGAAAACTGCATGAAAACAGACAGCACCTTCTATTTTGAACTGTTGCTTTGATTGCACCTCACCTGAAGTCATATATAAGTCTCATCAATATCATAATCTTCTCCACAGAAACCAATTATGTTGTCACAAACTGAGACAATAACCTCAAGCGAAGAATAAACAGCAGGAGCAGATGAGTGCCAAAGAACCGGATTTTATTCTCATGCAAATATCCTTAAGTAGTAAAACCAAGATGGGGGAGGACGACTGCAACCCCTGTGCTGTACTCACTCACTCCTGAGCATCTCCTGTACCAACAGATTGCAGCTGCTGCTGCCAGTGCTGAACAGGATCCGTGTTTTCCTATCACACACTAGAGTTTATGATGCTCAATATGAAGTGAAATAAAGTTTTTTATGTGGCACAAACACACTTTTGATTTAACCTTCCCTTGAAACTTTTTATGCACCTTTACAGAGTATTATATTTAGCTGGTATTAGGAAAAAATATTTATACAGAAACAATTGGACAAACAACCTCAAGCTGGTTGATATGCAAGTCCTTGAAAAAAGATGTTGTGATTTGAGCTGCTGCTGCTTTCTGCAGGCCAGCAAATATGTTTTTGAAAAGGAAACCCACTGAGATGTTTATGAATCACAATTATTGACCTGTATCAGAATAAGAGAGTTACCTAGTAGCTTTCTAAGGTTCATTGTTTTGGTGTTAAGTGTCCATTCACATGAAATACGATCTTAACTGTTGGGCCTGGGCAAATTTCATGACACTTTTCTCAAGAGTTTGAACCAATATTTCAGTTGTATTCTCAGCACTAGCAGTGACAGTCTGACAGCCTAAATATCCACAGTCTTACTACTTCATATCTACTTTATCTGAACTATGACATAAGAGTTGTCATCAGATGCACTGAGTATCTGTCACAATCTCTTCAATAAACATTCTGATTGATCAACCTTAGATCAAATAAAGTAACACAAGATGAAATAATTTTGACTGCTCCCTCCATGCCATGCTGCTGATCATACTTCCCTAACCAGTGTC
The DNA here is from genome assembly GCA_013399225.1 of Rhipidura dahli. Classification (NCBI taxonomy): domain Eukaryota; kingdom Metazoa; phylum Chordata; class Aves; order Passeriformes; family Rhipiduridae; genus Rhipidura; species Rhipidura dahli. The sequence continues at coordinate 457,953 of VXAC01000636.1, read as the reverse complement.
CAGCACTGTTCCAGGAGCACCAAAGGCAGCAAGGGCTGTACCAACACCTCCTGAAGGAGGACAGCCTTGGGCTATTGCTGCAGAGGAGCAGCACCCAAACAAGCAAGAGCCCAGAGAGAACATGCTGACAGGAACTCACTCACTCATAACCCTTAAAACCCAAACAACCCTCCCCAAACCCCAGCACCCTGTCATCTTAAAAAAGTAATAAATAAGACTGCAGAGTGGTGAAACATGGACTTCATCTATCACACAAGACAGACTCTTCTCTGCAAGAAGAACCATGAGATGACTGGGACTATGCACTGGGAAATTAGGGAAATTCTGCTTCCTTCTTCCACAGAACTTGTGACACAAAGTGTTTCCACAGCAGTCCATGTCTCCAAGAGCCGTGTTCTGTCAGTAAATGCAAAAACTAGTGCAGGAGGTTCCTAAGAAGATAAGCAGTGACTGCCATGCTGTGGAGGAACATGCAAATAGATGTGGCTGAAAGAGTGGATTAACCGGAATAGGAAACCTGCTTTCCTGCAAGAGGCTCAGTGTGCTCTGACACACAGCACGGAACGCTGGGAGACAGTCAGCTGTGTCCAACGTGTGGGCAGCAGCCTGAAAATCCAGAGACCAAACCCAAACACATGGTAAGCAAAGGAAATGCTGAAGTGCAGTTTGCCTATGAGGGCTCATTGCTCATTGTTGTCACTTATAAACTTGACTTGGATTTGTGGGGAAACATCCAGGATTAACAACTAAACTACACTAGGCTAAGACTCACAGCTGCTTTGCTTTTATTTGAATTTACCCATGTATTTTGTTATATTTGTTATCTTCAGAAAGGAGAACACGGCTGTCCCTCTTCTATCTGGTCCACGAGTGCCTGCAGGAAAGTCATGAAGTTGAAACAAGCCCTCATTTATATTCTCAGCAGACTTTAATTTCAGTGTGCTGTGGAACTAAGAGGAAGCCATCTTCTTGGGGACAGAACATACAATTCCATTTTGTTCTGAAAAGTGCACGTAGGATTAATGTCCATAATTGCATGGCCTGTACTGTGGAATGACAAACGCCTTTCCCGCTGCTCTGCCAATGTGCTTCGATCCAGAAACAAAACTATTAACTTTCAGATATTTTTCAGATATGTAACTCAAAGCTTAGATTGCTTTGATGTCGGGGTGGTGGAGAGCACAAGGATGCTGGAATTCTTAAACCAGGTTTAAACTTAACTGTTTCAAGCTATCTGGTTTTGTTGGCCAGCTCAGCAATGAACGTGGGCCAAGCTCCTGGTGATAAAATCTGAGATCTGTCAACTCATTTCACATGCACTATCTAAGGAAAAGGTCTTAAGATTACAGCAGTTTTCATCAGCACTTTTACTGTTATGAAATAAAGAGAAAGCTTCTGTCTTGAAAAATGGCAGTCAAGGCGTAGTTGGGAAAAAGTCGTCTTACTGAATATTTGTGTCTATGGTAGAAGAATGACAATGGGGAGGAATACATAAATCTTCCTGTGTGATATCTGGAGCACAACAGTTGGGAAACAGAGATGTCTGTTCATTCTTTCCCCAATCCATTTAGATTTCTAGTCAGAGTCAAAATGGCTCTAATTTACCTGTTTGATGTATTAATCACATAAAGGCATTGGTCAGATTTCAAAGCAAGTGGCTGAGCGTTGATAAGAAGTGAAAATATTAAGTCAAAGATGGAAGATTAAGAAGGTGCTCATTCAAGTCCTTGCTATTTATAATTACTCCCTGAAGGGACACAATATTTCAAGTACAGCCTCTCGAGGTGAGAAATAATCTGTCAAGTCACCAGGCAAAGGTTTTAGAAAAATACTGAGGCAATAAGCAGTGAAGCTCTTTCACTGGAGTGGGTTGGGTTGGAAGGGACCTTCAAGACCATGTGGTTCCAGCCCCCCACAGCATGTTCCATAGGATGCACATACACCAAACCCTGGCACTCCTCGGGTCTGCGCCGAGGCTCTGCACAAATCAATTTGTCTGGAGGACTAAATGTGTGTAAGGGACTGCAACAGTGCTCAGAAAAATAAACAGGTCAGGCAAGGAGCTGCCTTCCTGGGCAGCACTGCCCTGGGAAAGCAGAGGCTTGACAGGAACTCCCAGTAGCTTCAGCAGCTTTTACTCCTTTGCACAGTACCCCAAGAAACCTTTGGTTCTGGTGCATCAGGTTTTCTTCCTGCCTCCAAGTGTACTTAGTAGGGGAAGGCCTTAGTTTCATATGTGTACAGCTACTGTGGGAAGTCCCCTAAAAAAAATATCCCCCAAACCTCAACTCTGTGGTTTTATGTCTTAATAGAGTTGTCAAGATCCAGAACTGGGATATTTTTCTTGAATACATTTCAGCTCTCTCCAACCACATGGCATCTACTATCATACAGTGTAAAAGAACACAAATTATTCAAAATTATTTAAATCGCTGATTCCAATCACAATTTAAATCAGTAAAGAGAAAAACAAATTTAAATTGATTTAAATCCTCATTTTCTTTTGTACTTGTGTTATTTTCTGGGAGAAAAGTAATTATTAGCATCTGATAACTATGAAGAAATGCCTGATTTGCAGTAGATTATGAACTTTATAATCAGGATTTTTTATCAACAAAAAGGATTCACAATACACACATATTTGTATATGCAAATTTCCTTGCAGACTACTGGCATTTAAAATTGTTGTTGACACCAAACAGAGTTCAGGCTCTGCTGTGTGGGATCACTTCAAACACCTTTAAGCTGGTGCCTGGCAAGAATGAAATGTGACAGTTTAAATCTCCTTTTTGCTCCTGCGCCACTTGGAATGACTGATGGAAAACTTATTTGAATCTCAAGCAGAAAAATACACCATACAACAACTTACCCAGAATCTCAACCAGAAAATATATCATACAACAATTTACACAGGGTTCTTTTGCTGTCTTATCTACCTTTTTTTATCCTCCCCAGATTTTTTCTAACACTAGACAGACTCAATTTTTACTTTAATTCTTAAGTGCTTGTTTTTAATTGTCAGTATGTGCTTTCTAATACATTTGTATTCCTACAGGAAGCACCCTGAGTAGATCTCCAAGGACTGGCCTGTCTTAGGGAATCTGGCAGAGTTTTCCCACTGCTGCTACATGGAATGTTGCTTTCCTGGTGGTAGCCCCCGGGCAGGCTCCTGAAGCTGATGCTGGTTTGATGTTGTGCCATTTCTACGTGCTCAGATCTGTTTCAGACACCACTCTGGTTAAAACACTAATTGCTGTAACGAGTCCCCCACTGCTCCTGTTTCTCTGGGTGGAGCTGGCCCAGCGATAGCTATGGCAGGAATTCTTAGTAAGCAAGCAAGTAAAAACTGGAAGCACTTATTCAAAGGTTTTCAGGAATGTTCTTTGTCCACCTCACACCTCTCCCCCCTGAACTGAAAGAAAATCTGATATAAAACAATGCTCAACACTTCTGAAAAATCGCATTGGTTTCAAATTAATCAAAACATTCCATTTTATGCTTTACCCCCTAATTTTTGCTTACAATTGAATTGATTGTGTCCATTGATTCTTAGACCATTTACTTACTATTTCTTAGGTTTGATCCAATGCATAATGTCACATAAAATTGGATCCATAAACAAAGGAGTTCTGAAACACCAAAAAGAGGGAAAAAGGGTCCGTGCAGGAAATGGCAGCAGACACGTCAAAGTACACAGGGACATCTATAGGGTCCAGATCTGGAGATGGTGGCTAATCCCACTGCCTTTTATTATTTAAAATACAGGTTCATTCTAAAAATCTACCACCTGTTTCATAAAAGCTGTCTACTGTTCTTCTGGTGTGCTCTTTGGTTCAGACTGTGAACAATGATCAGAAATTTTATTTCCAGCCTAAATCTATTGATGGTATGTTTATATTCACTTCTTCCCATGCCAGCATTGTCCATTAGCTTAAATAACTCTTTTCCTGCCCCGATGATTATTCTCCCTGAAGTCCTTACACAACAATCATCTCCCCCTTCAGCTCTTCTGGGCCATGCTGAACCATCTGTCCTGCCACTCTCTGCTCTCAAACATCACATCTTGAATATATGTGGTACATTCACTGTCACCTCAAAACTACCTATAATGGAACTAGAATAGAGTCAAAAAAAGAAAAAAAAAGCTCAAATATATGTTTTTTGTACCAGAAAAGGCTGAACTGACTTGTGATTTTCAGTTTGGGAATAGGGAAAAAATACTGAAAGTAATGGGGACATAAGAAAATCCTTGACAGCACAGAGATGAACAGACATCATTCAAATTTCTCAAAATGCATGATACAGAGGGCATGAAGTGTATTTATGATATTAAAGGACAGATCTGAAACAGCATAAGGAAGTACTTATCTACACAGAGCTTTATTAAACCGCAGGGGACACCGGCACAGGATGCTGAGGAGATCAAAAAGATCAACAGGTTCCACAAATTATTAGGTAAATTCACAGAGGGAGAAAAACTTCTACCAGGGGACACTAAGCAGAAAAGATGAAGATATAATCTTCCATCTTAACAGGGAAGATAAGCAGAGGGTATTTCTGCTTTGTTCCTATGACTCCTTTATAGCAGTGACGGCACCACCAGGAACAGGACAGTGCTACAAAGACTGTGGGCTGGTGGAACACGACTTTCCTCAGCCACAGGAATCAGCCTTTTGCTCTGCCTCTCACAGATTAGTTCATATGAGTTAATCCTTTTTTTCAGATCCATGGATGTATCTGTAGAATTCTGCAAAAGATTTCTAGTAGAAATGATGGGGAACAAACTGAACTGCTGTAGGACAGAACTCACTAATGACAGAAATCAGATGCTGCCATCCCAGAAGGTTTCTTTCAATGAGATGCCCAACCATGACCACCCCAACCCAAAACAGCAACAGCAAAAAACCCAGCCTGAGGGATGCCTTTCTTTTTTTTCTTAATGATCACTTTTTCTTCCTGGTTCTCAGGCCCTGGTACAGAGCTTATGAACATTATTTGCATTGCCAGTTGCAGGGAAACTTGTGTTTAAAAGACCCAATAATCCAATCAAAGTTTCAGTTTGTGGCCTTTACTAATTAATAGTATTCCTAATAAGAATATTACCATTTCCTTATTATACTTCTCAGCAATCTTCTTTTAGAATCAACAGGTAAAAATTACATGGAGAAAGAACATGAACAGGCATCAGAGAAACAGCCACGTATTACAGCACTGTTAACCAGCTACTGAAAATTACAGCTCCATCTCCTGCTCACAGCCAGACCTAAATATATTTGGACACTCACTCTCATTGCAAATGCAGTGGCTTTAGTTTTGTGCCAGGTAAGAGAGATGAGAATCCAGCTCCCAGTCTACATTTCTAGCTCTTCACAGAACAGGAGAGTCCAAACATATTTTAGTTCTTTATAGCTGCTCTTCATAGACAACTAAAGATCTTTATCACAGTAAAAACAGAAGGCACTGCCACAGAGTGTAATTACATGCTGCTGGAGTTGACTGTTTTCTTCCAGAAATAGGAAATGGTTCGAAAAATGTGGTTTCTGCTTGAGCCATATTCTGAGTTCCTTAAATAAAATACTGTCCCTAATTCCTGTGCAGATAAATGGGAAGTCTGGCACTGTAGGGGTGAGCAACTCATGGGAATGGGTTTCAAGACTGGGCTTAGCAGTCACCAGCTTCCTGCACTGGTGACCAGCCATGAGTTGCCACAGTGGAAAATCAAGTTTAGGCCCTGTTCTCTGTTCCCACCACCCAAAAGTTCATGTCCCAGGGACGGGGTAGAAGTTAGTTGGGATGACTTCTCACTTCTCTTTAGTTGCTTAAGAGCCCAGCATTTGAAGGCAGCGTGCCCTATGGAGCTCTTCCCTTCAGACAACATCGCATAGCAGGATTTGGTCCAAGGGTGGGCTTGATGACCCTGGAGGTCTTTGCCAACCTTAAAGATCCATGATTGCAACCCCCCAGATAACACTGAGCCCTGCACCAAGTGAGGGCAGGCCACTGCTGCAGAGCCCCCGGCACAGGAAGGGGATGGGGGTTGCACACTCACAGCTGCATCCGCGCCGGCAGCCAGTGGGAAACGTCCTGCCTGAAGGTACATGAACTGTCAGTCAGCCATCAGGACAAGCAGGTTTCAAATATCCACTCAGTCCCACATTCCTGATTCCTTCAACAGGCCTAAATTAGGATTGTTGTACATATCCTAAGACCCCTGGCACTGGGCTGTTTTCTCTTACTTTATAGCTGAAAGAAGAAGACAGATTCTTGCTTCTTCTGAAATAGAGTTTCCAAAGGGAAAAAAGAAAAAGGTGCCTAAAGGAGACTAATTATTGTGCTAAATAATTAGCAGTAAATTATAAGAAGTACAAGCGACTCAAAATAGCTCCATAAAGATGAGTAAATATGATCTAAAGAGGTGACTATGAATCACACTCCATCTCTCTTATTACCACAAAATAATAATCGTTCGTACAATTTACTACAAAACTTTCTGCTGAAGATGCCAGAGATCTTTATAAACATTAATTTCCCCTCCCAGATGGGAAGCCCCATCTCCCCCTGGAAAAGCTCAGGGAGCAGGAATGTGCCATTCACCTCACACAACACAAGGTGCTGCAGCAGAGCTGGGAACAGGTGCAGACCCCGGCCTCCCATTTTGTGCACTAACCACAAGATCATCAAATGTCACCCAGTTATTCCATCTCCTCACTAAACCGTTGCTGATTATTACTTCTGGTTTTTTTCCCAGCGAGTCATTTTTGTCATCAGGGAACTGCAGTGTGCCTGGCAGCCCCAAATGCCTTTGGGATGTGGCACTGTGGGGCCACAACACAGGGACGGGTCTTCCCTGTACTTGGTTCAATGTCCTGCCCATTCCACCTCATCCTCTGTCAAGTGGGATTTGAGGTGAATGAGCACATTTCTTCCCTAAACCCCAGCATGTCACAGGCTTCAAGCAGCCATTCTGCAGCTCTGTGCATGCTGCTCACGTCACACTCCCAACATGGAAAAGAAACTGACTTTGTTTCAAAGGGAAATATTATTTGCTGCTTCGAAAACCATTCAGGTTATGAAAAGCAAGGTTCTTTCAAAAGCAAGTCAGTGTAACCAAGCTTGCCCTTCCCCAGCTTGGGTTACCTACACAGACATTCCCTGTCCCTATTCCAGGGATCTCTGACTTCAGTCAGAGTTCTCTCTGCTCTTTGCTTTTCCCACTCCATCCCTTTTCAGTACTTGCTTCCCTCCTAATCCTGCTCTCTCGCCATTTCTAGTCTCTTCCCCTCCTTTCTTTACAGTCATTTCCATTTCCTTTGAAATGTTTTGGCATTTAATGCTGGCTTTATTCTTCCTTCTCCATCTGCTGCTCTTGTCTTTCTAAATCTCTTCTGGAGCCTTCTCTCAGGAGAAAGCAAGAGAGATGTACTCTGTTCCATGCACTGCTTCTTCTTTCTGGATTTCAGTTCCCTTCTTTTCATTTATGGCTTGGAATCAGACAATCCCCCTGTCCCTGGAAGCTGATACCACCTACAACATCTTACAGCCCCACAGTAGCCAGTACTGTGCTGTACTGGATCTCCTGCTCCCTTTGAACACAAGGAAAGCACTGGGAAATATCTGCCATTTCTCCTATAAATACTACAAGAGCAAGACTGCAGAAAGTAAAATTACTGGTAGATTTTACTCCTCTGCCTTGTCCTCAAAATTTGTGGAATCTTCTGGCCATGGAGACTTGCTCCACCAGCTACAATCCATTTTCCAAGGGAGTTTCCCCCTCTCTAAGGGTTTTTCTTCTCTATAAAATCTTCTATTTCATTATCAGGGCTTACAGGGAACAAAGGAGAAATAACCAAGCTTAACTACTAAAACTGCTTTTAGACAAATCTCCCCTATATTGTCTTTCCCACAGATTTTAATTTGGGACTCAAAAGGCTCAGCTCTAAGACGTCTCTTCCCAGCCTGTTCACTTGGCCTCTGTTCCCAGGAAGGGAAATAGCTGGAACGTGGAAGATGACAAGGACATTTGCCAATTAGAAGCACAACAACAAATTCCTCTTGGGAAATGTGCAGCCCTATCTGCATGTGTACCTTTGAACTAAAACATAAGACATAACAAAAACTGATCACAGATTAAGCAAAGCAAATAAGAAGAGAATGGTGAAAGGATTTTTTTCTGCTATCGAATTCTGTTTATTTCCAAACTTCAATCTAAAGTTTGACCTTCTGTAAAAGTTTTCCTTATATTTGTTATTGTCATGCCAGTGGGAATGATGCCTCCTAAAAGTTTTTGCTTTCAGAAAGGCTGAAGGAAAATGAACACCTGAAAAAAACCCTGCAAGCCAGCAAGATGGATTTTGCAAAATAATATTTAAGTCACAGAAATTACAATCCTTTACAGTTGCAGTTATGTTGCCAATACACAGAAATAAAATAGAAGAAATGAAGCATTTATCAAGGTTCCAAAATAAAGTGAACAAGAACATTAACAAATGCCAAGCTTATAAAAGTCTCAAAGCACTCAGATCCTCCCATCTCTCACAAGCTCAAAAGAGAGTCAGTTGTTCCTTGGTTTTATTTTATATGTTTCACACACCACCTTTTCCCTGGTCACAGAGATTTTGCTTTATTCAATGCCTAGAATATACCTGACCATGGAATGAGCAGCAGCCATCAAACCAGTGGAGTGGAGAATCCCACACCTATTTCTCAAGGTTTTCCACTGTTGTTTCTAAACAAATGTTTTAAACACAGAGCATATTCTCACAGATTTATTACAAGATAAAAGGGAAACGTGTATTTAACAAGATACAATTCCTCCGAAATGTGCTGAGCTAAAACCCCAAAAGGGACCAAGAGGGAACGTGATGTGCTCATCCTGCCCCACTCTCCTCTGGCAGTTCCATGTTTATGGTCTCCTACTTCCCATCTGAAATTCTCATTGCTACATGTGCCATAACAAGTTCACCAGCACAAAAAGTGAGAGCTGAGTAAATAATTTTCCCTGATAATTATTTGAAAGGTATCTACAATGGTAACAACGACAGATTTTCAGATCAAAGTCTGATTTAAGCTGACCGACCCCTTCAGCGTTTCTAAAGAAATAATGGATTATAAAACTAATTCAGTGAAAAATGAAAGTAAAAATAGAAGCGATGAGACATCTTCTAAATAAGCAAAGCTGCTTTTACAGCATGCTGAATAACTGGAGTGTGGTAAACATACCACTGTTATAAATAACAACCAGCCTTTTGACATTGTTCTTTCGTTAATTATTTCAAATTCTTTATAAGCCTTAACGAAGCAAACCTCACGGTTCTCCTGCAAAGTGAAAAGAATTACTGCCATGTACAGGAGGAAAAATTAAGATATAAGGACAGAAAACAATGCTTCAAAGTTACAGGGGCATATTGTACAGAGCATTAAGGAAGTCTCATAGTGTAAGAGAAAAACCATCCTCTAGTTCAGATGAGAGTGCTCCCAAAGTGACTGATTTGTAGCATTTACACATCATTTAATTTTACACAAAAGGCATCAAAATTTTTAGATTTAATCATAATTAGTAAATGATCAAGACATATCAAAATTTTATATTGCTAAGTAAGACCCAAACAAATCCTTTTTAAATGGAAACTCTAATGATTTCTCCCTGGTGAGGCACTTTCCTGTTCTGCTTCAAGACTTAATCATAAAACCATTAAAAGTAACGTTTTGTGTTAAAAATCCTAGCAGCTGCCAACAGATGATACACAGCACTTTGTCAGATTAGAGATAAATAAACACCAGACCAGGCACAACAATGGTTAGTAAGTAATTGTGTCTCATTACCTTTGTGGTCTTCTTGGGCCAGCTGACCACAGGGACACCCGAAATGGCGAGATTTTGGTCGTCATCAGCATGTTCCTTCAGTATGTTCTGTTGCAAATGAAAAGGCCCTTATTAACCACAGAAACATTTCTCCAGCTGAAGGGTGCAGAGACCTCCAGAAGACAACACTCTGCTCTGGTGACAGAGTGACAAGACCTCTGCAAGTTACTTTTGCTTCCAGTTCCCACTGAAACTCTCGCACCTGTTAACACCCAAGATGTGAAACTTCCTGCAAAACAGGCAGCAAAATCAGCCATCAATCACCTCAAATGTTACAGAGTTCTTTAATATTGGTGCGTCCAAGACCGGTGTCTTACCACTATCACCTCTCTGCCTCAAACTCCAGGTCATTAAATCCCAGCTGACCCCTCTACTGACCCCTTTTCTCCTAATCAAGGCTACAAAAGGCCTGAGAAGCACTGAGGCTCTGCCCCTGTTATTTCAGCCATCACAGGGCATCAGGTGTGTAGTCTGGAGCAATGCTCAGAAGCCTGGTCATTCAGGCAAGCTAAGAACAAAAATGTACTCTGGAACCTTTAATCCTTTTGCATATGGCAATCCAAGAGCACCATCATTGCCACTGCCCTTCCTTCCCCCACCATGGGCAGGACAGAGCTGCTGGAATCCAGTTCCCTTTATGTTTGAGCTGAGGCACTCAGGTTCCTGTGTGTTCACTAGGAAAGGATCTGACTACGGACAGCATTAAGGGGAAAAGATTGGTCTCCCCTCCCTTCCACCCCCACCAAACCCTTTTCTTTGATGCAGTGTTCTAGAAATTTCGTGAGTGGGTTGCACAGGCTGACACAGCTTCCACCACTGTGAATCACTCCCATGACCAGAAACTCAACACAGAGGTGGTAAAACACTCAGTGGTGCAGCTGGGAATAGTCCACACTCGCCTCCCGTGACTCCCTACACGCTCACTAATTTAGCTACAAAGCTCTTCATTTGGAGTTCAGGTTGCTGAAAAGGAAGAAATGAAAACAAAAAAACAAGTTGGTAGGAGGATTCTGCTGTGCTGCTGAAAACTGAAGGCCAAATCACCACTAACAGGTTAAAGACCAAAAAAAAAAAAAAAAAGCTACAATAGAACAAATGAGAACTGCAGGTTGGAAATTACCTCAACAGAATATGTAGGAGATGACCCCAGACAATGAAGTTCAGTGGTGCTGCTCCCAAGTATATGAAAAAAGCTTAATTAGCCAACAACAGGCACCAGGCTCTGTCAGTCCCCAGTGCAGCACTCTAGTAATTAGTAATTTCACACACCATACAAAAAGAGCTTAAAATAAAGTAATTGTTTTAATAGGGAGTGCACTTGGAATTCATCTGTAATCATCCAACTGAAGCCCTGAGTGTGATGGCATGTTCCAGTCCCCAGGAGCCTGAGTTTGGAGGAGTGTCCCTGGGGCTGCCTTTCTCCCTGGAGCTCAGACAACCTGTCACACTCAGCCCAATTCCCCAGCCTGTGCTTGAATGAGAGCTGTGTTAGTACCAGACAGCACAGCCTCAGCACAGCACTGCTACTTCAGACACCAGCAAGGCTGCTGGGGATACTGGTTAGGCCGAAAGCAGTGCCAGTGACCAGTGACTAAAATAAGCGATACCAGTACAAGCCCAGTTTCATCAGCCCGGTGCTGTGGATGCACTCGGCAGTTTGCAAAGGTGAAGAGTAAAACCCAGCTTGCCCCAACCTGGCTGTGATGCAGAGTCTGTATTGTACCTGCTCTTCCAGTGCAACACCCAACAGCTTTTGCACAGGGACTAATCACTGGCAAATTAACTCTTGGCTGAGCTGAGGTGAAGTGAGCACCTCTTTTCTCATGTCCTTTTTATTTCGAGAGAGATCACTGCATTAACTGAGCTGCGACCACAATCTGAAAGTTCAGTCCTAAAAACTGAGAGCTCTTTTGTATTCTCATTGCAAAGCCAAAATTCTCCAGAACAACGAGGCAGCTTGAGAGCCATAAACAAAGGACAAATTAATCCCTTTTTACTTTGCTACTCTTGGGGTTGAAAGCCTGTAACACAGAAAACCTTAACATTTCCACTAACGACTGTCAGAGACTCGGAGTTCAATGGAAAGCACAGTATATTCCAAGAACTTGGCAAGGTAATGAAGGTTTCTTGTTATCATATGTATCACGTGCAAATATTATCCAAGGAGAAATGTAAAACGATGGCAGCTTATCATGGGAGGCAGCTGAAAACAACGGCTGTCTGCGCAGCAGAGCCGCAGCACAGCCACAGTTGCGCTGACTGGAGCGTCAAGTGTCAGCTCACAACAGGCTGGGGGAGGCTGGGTTTTGTTCACCTGCTTAAAAACAAGAAAAAAGAAGATAAAGAAAAGCCATGGGGCTCCAGTTAGAGGAACAACGTGATGCTCCTCCAGCACAAGGCAGCCCGATTCATTACACTTGAGGGCTGTGGTGACAACAGCAGGTATGAAGGGAAGAAGCTGATTAACTATGTAAGAATTCAAGCTTAGCCATTAATTTCAAAAGCACAGCAAGGAACGACTCCCCTGAAATGCATTCAGTAGAGGGAGGTTTTTTTCTGTCATCAGAATGAGAAGGGGGTAAGATTTCTTGGCAAGAAAAAGTAAGAACATATTTCAGTAGATATCATCTGTCTTGCACAAGAATCTTCTCCTGCTGCCAAGGAGTTGCAGATATTTGACAACCTCTGTTCTTCAAACCGAGTTTCTTCTGCTCTAATGGACTTCCACAGGCTCTTCTGAAGAAGGGCAGTGTTTTTGCTTTGAAGTGGGGAAGGTCTGTGGCATTACTAAGAGGCAGATCTCACAATCCTGTTCCCCAACAGCAGCAGAGGAATTACCATCCTGCTGGTAACACACAGAAGTGTTATGTGCAGAAATCAGAGGCTGCACACAGGTGAGCATCCCTGGCAGTGTGTTTAATGTGTGTGGGCTGCACTGCCACAATCAAAGGTCTGCTCAGCTTTACCTGTCCTGTGATGTGGGGTGCAAACTACACCAAGGAGTACGATGGTGACCTCTCTATTCTCTTCTTCATGCATAAGCCCACCCCAGCACTGCTGCAGCCAGCAGGGATTTAATTCCCTGTTTGGGCTGAGGGAAGAACTGACCTGCTCTCCAAGAGAGGCCTGCTCCACTCTGCAAAATAAGCCTCCCTTGTGCTGCTGCACTCCATCGATCACGGTGATAAATGGGTGCTCAATCTGCAGAGGCAGCAGTTGGCACTCCTGGATTGCTGTGTCCCCACCAGACAGACACAGTTAGTTTGGAGCTTAGATGATGTGTAAGGAATTTACACAGGCTTAGTTTAGTTTTCAGTCTCCCTTCTCATAAGGAAAATAAATTACTTTACTTCAGAAAGTCTCACCTACTTGACATTAAATAGCTGTATATAGCTGTGGCTGTATTTACCACTAAGAGCAGTAATCCAGTCACCCATCCTATACTGTGCTCTTGCTCAGCTGGGAAAGCATGGATTCTTTGTGAGCTACTCCGATTAGTTCTGTGAAACTTCACATCACTGAATAAAATGGTTTCCTTTCTCCAGTTTAACTATCCATATCCTGTTTTCTGAAAACATTAATTATCTTCCTGAAGCACAAAGACAGACTTGAATGTCATACAAAAAAAGTTCCTGAGTGTATTTCATTTAGAAATAAAAGTGCTACAATAAACACTGATTTATTTGCTTCAGGAAGAAACTTGTTTAAGACTTTCCAAGCAGAGCAAGAGCTTTCAGACTTTGTCAGAGCATGTTCTTGCTATGCATTTGTTAAAAATAACTCTCAAATGGGTGCACTAAAAGGATACTTCTAATAGGATGCATTATTAATACATCACGTGCCCAGAAGTTGGGTTGCCCATGAAATAAACCTTGTTAATACAGCCAAATACAGTCACAGCATGGGTCATTTGCACGGCTCCTGCAGGATTCCTGCCTCCATTTAGTCCCACAGCTGACTGATGCTCTGAGTATTCATCAGGGTGAGGTAAAGGGGCCAGGCCTCTGCTCACTCCACTGCTGATGCTATCAGCAACACCCCCATGTTATTATCTGTACAGGTTGGAAAATTAGTAGCAAAGTAAGAGGGAACATGATTCAGTGGTCAAGGAGATAAATACCATTCTGGAAAATGGACTGTATTTCCTCCTCTGCCCTTATGTCTCTATGTGGTACAGGGCAAATCTTTTGATAAGCAGAGGCATTAAAGACCATATAAAAGCCCATTGTGTGCTCATGAATTGTGTGCTCCTGCTCCTCCTCACGCCTGGCTTGGGATCTGGATGCTAAAGATCAGAACTCCTGCTCTGCAGAAATGTTAAGCCACTACAGTTTCAATATAATTAAAACCATCTTTTGCACTTATCATTGTTAAATACTCTAACTGTTCTGTGGCACTAAAGCCAGCATCCAAAATTACTTTTATCTTAATCTCTTTGCACCCCAGTTCCCTGTGGTAACAACAGCTCATCCACTACCACGTGTGGAGCACAGGGTGAGGATCCCTGGGAACGTTCATTCACCCTGTTCAGCTGAGGGGCTGAACATCAGTACTTGACAGAACAGCAAGGATGGAACAGCTGCATCCTTACACCACAGAACACAGGGATCCTGCAAGGACCATTATGCTGCATGCATGCTCAGAGGACTAAAATCTGTCACTTGGCAACTCCTCCCTCAGCATGCTCCATCCTTTGAAGGTAAAAGCTCCAAACACACTCACACACTTGGGTTTGATTTTTTATTTTTTTTTTTTTGAAGCTGAATAAACTGAATAAAACAAACCTCATGCTCTGAGGAGATCAGATGCTTTGGCTCCACTGCACTGCTCTCTACCACATCAACAAACACAGTGGCAGAAAGGAGTGATGGGCTGTTGCATCCAGGGTCCCAGATGCAGATGGGAATGGGAGGCGCTTTGTCAGGGGCTGCCTGTGACAATTTGCTGAGGAGCCAAGAAAGGGCCTGTCCTGGGAATCCTGGACTCCCCTCCTGACCTGGGAGGAAATGTACTCAACTGCCCCAAACTGCCCCCATTCCTTCAGAGCACCTGGGAAGTGGATTGTGCAACCACAGGGAGTTATGGAAGAAGATGACTGTATGGGCTTTAATTCATTTACTCTGCCATACTGACTCCCATTCTCTGGAAACTGGGGGCTGGCTTATACTTGGGCCAACATTGTAAAAAAGATGGGTGAGAAAGTTCTTTAGTTCTTTAGACACTGTTCAAGAATATGTTTGAGTTAACATAGTTTTAAAAAGGTCTCACTCTGGCTAATCAGTCACAAGACTGGCCAAACACCCAGAGGTGATTCCAGAGAAAACAATCCTGCAGCGTGTCTGATGTTTAGATGTGGTCAGGGACTCTTTAACCAGCAGGGAACCATCAGTATCCAGATGTTGGGCCACATCCTGATGGTTACAGTGTGTGCTGGCAAGGACAGAGTTTAGAAGCAGGCAGTTTTCAAAGATGGAACATCAAGCTGCACACAATAAACTGGCAGGTGCTCACTTAGTACCAGTTATAACACAGTATCACCAAAAAGGTGCTATTGGCCTTTTTTTAAAATGTCCATTTGTAGTTCTCCTTCTCTGTAGTCAGTGCATCCACTGCTCTGGAGAGGATTAGGAAAACAGATACTCCCACACTGAGCTTTAAGCCAGATTCACATATGGTACCTTGCCGTGTTCTGGGGAGATGTCTCACAGCACTCTGGAATATGTCATCAAAAGAGGGAGCAGGATCCCACTCGGAACATCTGCACCAGCCATTGTATGCTGCACCCCTTTCTGGATTTCTAAGTGAAAATTACTCTGTGCATCAAGCTTGGAGAAGTAACATGACCATTCTTTCTGCTTCACCACAAATTCAACTCCTGGTCTTGAGGCTTCATTTTGATTTCTGATTAGAAGATGACTGATCCCAGAGCAAGCTGGTGAATTTACATCCATGACTTTGAGCAGGTGTGTCCACTTTCATGTACAAAGTGGCTGATTTTGCAAGAAGAGAATTTCTGAGCTCTTGTGGTTACCAGAATGAGTGCAGTGTATCACACTTCCAAGCTCCGGGAATATGGTTCCACTGCACACTGCACATGTTCAGCCTTCTTTAACTGGCTTTGAAGCCTTTCTAAGCAGCTGTTACACCACTTGCACTAAAAAAAGTACAGGCTCCCTCCCCATTTACCATATAAACATGTGGTTTTCCCCTCAGATTGTGCCTTACAGAACACTTGTATATAGAAAATATGCAACTGAAGACCCATACTGTTCACAGACTGAAAATCCACAGAGAAGTTGTGTCACTAGTGAGCACTCACTCCTCACACCACCTCCAAAACCAATATATTGTACCAGTGGAGAACAATTATCAACCTATAGAGGGCAATGGAGGAAAGGAAAATGAAAAAGGTGAAAGAAAATAAAAGCAACTGGAAGTGTTAGACAATCTACCTTCTGAGCTGCAATCAAGTATTTACATTTTGTATGTGTCAGCTAATGAGGTGTACGCCAGGGAGATACGAAACCAAAAAGGGCTGATTAAGACTATAAATATAAACAGACTTTTTGAAGTATAATATTTACATGTGGAACATAGTAAGTGCTGAATTACGAGAGGATATAAACTTCTGGCCACTACCGTGACAGTCAGAAAGGACTGTGTCACTTAAATCTGGCTGCAAACAGGAGCCAGAGACAGCTTTGGTTCAAGGAATCATTTCCCTGTCTGTGGCAGAGCAGAGCAGCCTGACGTGAGCTGGTCACCACACACAAGCTGCCACCCCTCTGCAGAAGAACTCTGCTTTCTGCTCTGCTGCTGACTTGTGTGCCCACAGAGCAGAGTTTGTGTGGATCAGCAAGTTATCACACCCACCTTCATGTCCTCCAGGAGAGCCTGCGGGTCTTCAATGCCTTCTGGAACACACTTCTTGTTCTCTGGGAGAGATTCAAGCTTTTCCACCAGGGCTTTTAAACCCTTCAGTTCAAATTCTGTGAGGTGAGTCCATTTGGTTGAAACTTCTGTAGCTGGAGACCCCGTGGGTGTTTTGGGATAGTCCGTTGGGGTTGTTGATTTGACGCTGTCATCTGACTCATTAGACAAAGTTCTTTTTAGGTACCTCATTACTGTGGCTTTTTGTTTCCTCCCTGCAGCCTCCTTCCCCTCTGAGTGTGTGCTGTTGGGTGAGGAGGAGCCATCCACCAAGGATTTGGAGTTCTTATCTAAGCTGTCGTCCTTCTCCTCCTGGAGATGGGCATCACAAGATTCTTCATCCATGTCTAACCACGAATCTGATGAGTAGCTGTCTGTGCTGCGTTTTCTTTTTGCATCTGAAAGTTAGAAAAAGAATGCTGAATTTTTAGCCACTGTAACCTCACAGCTGAAGCACTTCTGGACCACTGGGGCCAGGTGCTGCCTATTTCAAAGGGCACTGGAGAATGGTTTAGTGAGTATGTGACAGGAATGGGCTTTATTCAGCTGATTTTTAATTTTTTTTGCTTTGAGGGGGGCGCTTGTTTGTCTGTTTTAATGCTGGTTTTCATTAACATCTACTCAGTTCAAATGACTGGGAAACATTTAGGAAAAATTATGCTTTCTTCAAAGCTTCAGTCCTCTATGCCTTCAATTAGGAGTAGGCAGAGCTCTTAAGTCACACACAATTAATTTTCCCACAAATCCGAAAAAGACCAGATTCGGCAGCTTTACAGCTTTAAGAGGAGAGTTAGCACAGAAGGAGGAGGGGGAAATGATGGGAGAAAGCACGTTAAAATGCTGTACATCATCATTCTTCCAGGAGCCCTGTGCAGCACAAAATCAACTCCTCAATACTTTTCCTCTCTGCAAGCAACTAACTGTTGATAAAACAAGAACCCCCAGTTGTTAGTGCATGAATACTCATTGCTCTTCTGAGACAGAGGATTTCAACTGTGCTTATTTTACAACAACAAGACAAAACACACTGAGAAACACAGGCACTGTCACAGCTACATGCTACTGGTTTTCTTAATGCCATTCCCAGTACATTCTAGGTACTTCTCAGGAAAATTTAAAGGAAGTTTCTGAGTCTAAAGAACTATTAATCTTAGTTTCCCCCTAAGAGCCCCAGTTGTTACCCAACTCCACGCAATCAAGCAGCAAAAGCAATGTAGGAAAGCAGTGGCCATGTGTCCCTCAAGCACACATCTTTTCTTATTTATTAGACACATTTCCCTTACTAAGTGAACAACATTGAATGCAGGCTAGCAACAGCAGGAATTTCTGTGGAAAATAAAGTTAACACTGGCAACACCCAGTTAAGTCAATGCAAATTTTATTACTGGCTGAAATGGGTATGAGATCAAGCTGCAAACAAAAACACACTGCAAAGAAAACAGAAGTCACACAGAAAAAGTGAGAGAACAATTAATGAAAAGTTCCTTTCACAGCTTCCACGCTTTGCAGTGCAGTAGCTTTGGATTAGGACAATGTGAACCATGCTTAAGGAAGGATTAAATGGACATTAATGAGAAAGCTCAGCATCCAGTGGTTAAACAGGGAGGTTCAAAACAAATGCTGGAGCCCAGTTCCAAGCTGGAGAACTCCTCCTGATCACAGAGAAGGTCCTTGTCTCGTGCACAGTGTGTACCATCTTGTCACACACTGGTCAGCTGGGTGGCAGAGATGCCACAGGCAGTGGCAGTGTCTGAGGGCAGCTTGCTCAGCCTGCCTGGCTGCCCAGCTCTGCAGCTCCCAATAAAAACCCTGCAAGGCCAGGTCAGCTCTGTGTGTTTCTGCCCCAGAGACACGAGTTGGTCACCTCACACTTCTCAGGGCAAGTGTGCTGCTGCTACAGGGTCTGCAAACATCCAGCATCTCTGTCCAGTCTGCTCCTTCTGACAGGCTTGCATTTTTCCTCAAAACCAAAATGGCCATAAAATGACTCCTGGAAGGCAAGTTCAAGCTGAAATGCCTTTGAAAAGATGGCAGTCACAGAAAATACCAGCTATCAGCAAGGCAGGGTGCAGCCCAATCCAGCTCCCATCCACAGAGCAGGGTAACTTCCTCCCTGCAACCCTCCAAAAAAGCCTCATAGATTATTTTGTGTGCTGAGGTGGTGGCATCAGCGTTCCAAAGCAGCTCCTCCTCTCTGCTCTGTGCTAATACACCCCCATACTTCTCTTAGAAAAATAAACAAGATTAGAAAATATCTTTACCAGAACATTTAAAACCCACTCAGTTACCCAACTTTTATTTCACACTGTTTTTTCCTTTGTCCACAGTAGCAAGCACACATACCCACCTCTAAGGCTACATAATCAGCTTATGCCATTCTCCCATTTTACAACTGAGGAAACAGATGCTTGGGAGAAAGCACGATTTGCTCATTGTCACACATCAAATGTAGGGAAAAACCAGGAATCAGAATCCAGGCTCTCGGATCCAGGGCTGGAGCCCCTTCTCTGAGCCACACAGCCTTGGTGAGCTGTTTTACAACTGACTGAAGCACAAAGCTCAGCCTAGATGGGAGAAAATGCCAGTGATCTGGCATCAAACAGGAGAGGGTGAAAGCAGAGACACATCCCTACGCTGCCAGGACAGTGTCATTAACAGAAAATGGTATAAATCTGCACAAAGAAAATCCTGTTTCTGTCCTCCTGTGCTGCAGCTCTGCTGAACAGGAACTAATGGCTGTAACTGGGGCAAATCACAAGTGTAAATAAGGCCTAAAGAAAACGAGGGAGATCACGTTATGGAGGTGTGAATAATTTACTCCAAGTAATGCTCTGGTGTGAGGAGGTAAAGCTTCCAAGAGACATCTCCACTTTTTGTCTCTTGCTCTAATCTATGGAAACAAAAGGCAGGAGAGGAGTGGAGCACCAGAGCATACTGGGGGCCTATTCCCAGGAGAAGCCAGCACAGGGAAGGGGGGCCAGCACCGCCGTTCTGCCAGCTGCCACCGCGTCCCTGCCACCGGCTGTCGGCACCGGGCAGCCCCGCTGTGCCACCACACCTGGGCACGGACAGGCAAACACAACTCACATCTCACCCCAAACAAACCGCCACAAAGCAGCGCCCTGTTCTCTGCATGCCTGGCAGTCACCTCATGCCTTGCCTAACTTTCCCCCTGGGCACAGGGCTTGCTGCTGACCTGGAGTGTACCAGGCTATTCTGGAGCACCAGGGGATTACAATGCTGGTGCACCACAGGATTAGGAGCAGGCTGCTCTCAAAACACAACAACTGTCTGCTACTGCTGCTAATCTGGAGAGAGAAAAAAAAAAAGCCACCAAGGGAATCAATAATGGAAGGATAACTTCAAGGTGAGGGAGATTCAATTTTGTTTTTTCAAGTGTTTTGTTGTAATGCAACATGCCATGATTTTTATTTATTCATTTCAATGAAAACACTGTCTGACAGAGTTACTGTGGTGTGAGTTGAGGACCTACATAAGCATAATCTGCATTTACTTTGTTGAGAAGTGCATTTTAGGCACTGTATTACCAGGGCTCCGCTGACTTGGAGGTTTCTGGTTTATAAAGTCTCTCTGTGAGAAGCAGCTCCTGCTCAGCTCAACTGTGGTTCTGAGTCAATGCACCAGTGAGTCCCAGGTCTGAACTCCAGTTTCAGAGGCCAGTCTGGGCTCCCATACAACTTAGTGCAAAAAGACCTTCACCCCCTTCATCTCAAAGCAAATTAAACCAGCTCATACAAACCATTCTGTGATCTAGCTCAGTGAAGAGGTGGAGCAGCACAGACTTGACCACAGGACAGAGCATTAGAAATCTTTTTTTTCTATAGCAGTTCACTTGCCCGTGGTTCTGGGCAGATCACTTAACTTTCCCCACAGTTATCCACTTGTACAAGAATAATTATACACAGTTTCTTTCCTTGCTGAAAAGCAACTTACTGTATTACAGAACTTAAAAGAAAGGGATGGGGGTCAGGCATAATTATGAAACCTTTCTTAACTCTTTAGAACAGTCCATTGTGTAGTGCCTACCTTGCCATTCCCAGCTCCCAACCCTGACACTGTGACTTGGGAGCAGCAGTTGCTATCAATCTGCTAAAGACAGCAATGACATTTTCATTAGCAGAAAAACCCTGAGCATACTGGAAATGTATCACTGCATGGAGCACCCCACACAGGAACCACTCAGTACACTCAGGTACCTGTCTATCATAAGCAAATCTATTCTATCCCCTGAGAAGAGAGAAAAAAAAGGGCATGGCTCCTTCACGGTGCCAGAGGGCATATTTTCTATATCCATCAGGCTTAACATACAGTTAGAGCCATCCTGTTAAAATTTTAGCAATGGGAAGCTTCAAAGCTGCAGGCTACAGAGAAAGCACGTCTCTGATAGCCCAGGATCTTCTCCCAATTACTCTTTGTCAGCTCATTCTCAACATCCGTATCTCACTGAAGGTCAACTGCGGTTGAAAACATCCAGTACAGACTCATTCATGATAAGAGTAAAAATAATGAAGACATATCCACCCTGAAAAACAGCCCACGTTCAAATCTAGTAGGAAACCCAAACAGGCTCCCTTCTGATTTCCGCTGGCAGGACAAATGTCCCAGTTGAGAGAGACAAGCAAAAGAAAAGAGAAAAAGAGATTGTGTGCTTTTACAGCAGCCTGTGATTGCTGTCATGTCATCGTTCCCCTGAGTGTTTGCCCTCCTGGGAGAGATCTGAGAAAGAACAGCCTCACACACTGCCTGGGAGGACACGGCCTGGGAATTCATTCTGGGCCTGCAGAATGGGGGAGGACGCCACGGCCATCATCTTCCACCTCATTTAGAGCTGGACTCACGTTTTTATTTAGGGAGTGGGAAGGCTCCAGGTTTCAGCCGTGCCTCCACAGAGGTAGGGTTTTTTCCTGTCTGAAGTTTTGTGAGTGGAGACATTTAGAAAACAGAAACACAAAGAACACTATCAATTGCTACACCAGCATACAAGTATTGGGACAGAGGTATCACAACACAATCACACAAATACACTTTCATGAGCAGACAATGTCTTGAAAGTCCCTCTGAATTTAACAACCTTCATGTCAAAGCAAATTAATACTGTAACACAGTATGAAATGTCTAAAGACATTCTTAAAGTCCAAATGCTGATGAACTCAATTTTCTGTGTTATCCAAAGATGCTCTTTATCAACATAGTAATTTTTTTCAATTTTTTTTTTAAGCAGGAGAACAGAATCTCCATCAGTTCTATAAAAATGACTCCCTTGTGAATCCCAGAGACTGCACTCTCTCTGGTTGATGCCTCCTCAACTAATAATCACTTTCTGAACTTCAGAGATCCACTACAACCACTGTACCAGAAGCTACATAAGGAAAGAAAGCAGCACAACTCAAGGGTGAAAAATAGCCAGTTCTAGCACCCACAAGGAAAGGCAGAAACTAGACATTTAGAACAAATTACGTCAAGGAAAACTTTTTTTAAAAGTAGGAGAAACATTTAGATTATTCAAGAGAAATTTCTGAAAATGAATACAACTATGTGAAGAATTTTTTCTTAAACCAAGAAGGACAGAAGACAATTAAATCTACTGAGGGGTTTGAGGAGAAGTTAAGTACTTTGCTTCATTATTCTTTAAGGAGAATAATGGGAAATTCTTTGTCAAGGGATACTCCCTCATGGGAAATCAAGAAATTGCTTGCAGATAGAGAAGTCCCTAAGGAACAGACAATTTAAGGACCTTTGCAGCTCTGAAGAAAAGCTTAAAAATAAAGAGGTAGGGTTTGGAACACTGGTGTCTTTAGGATATCCCATCCCTCAGCAAATGAACAATATCGGGGTAGAGACTCCACAGAACAAACCCATTCAACTCAAGGGTTACAGTTCGTAGAGATTGAAGTCAAGAGTCTGGACACAGACCAGTTAAGAGAAAAGCAAAGGAAGCATTGGAAGCATTGGAAGTTTAAGGTTAAGTTTCTCCCAAGAAATAAAAACAAAACCCCAACTTTCTGACGAAACAGAAGTATGCATCTGCCTCTGCCACCAGGTGAAGCCACCATAGGTCACAAGACCCTGACAAAGTCACCACCAAACCCTTTTCCAACAAGCCAGGCTCCTGTTCCTGAAGCCTTTGCAGCTGGCACTCTTTGGTCATGCAAAACAGTCCAGTTCCCTCTAGACAGTGGATATCTATAGTTCTCAATGGGCTTTTATATGACTGGAATATCTCCCAGCTAACTGGACTGAGGCACATTTCATGGGGATCACCAAACCATTATCAGTAATTATGAAGCTGGGCTGAAATTCACATTGGTGATTTAGCTGGAAAAGATCCCATCTCAATATCCTGAACCATCCACTCTCCACATCTAATTTGCTCTGAAATTACACATCCCTGCTCTGGCACCCCCACCCTGCCTGCAGGACCAGCCTCTTTCCATGCCAGTGCTTTGGACAACAGGAGATTGTTCCTTATTTTCCAAAGAATGTAGTTATCATTTTCATCACTGCTTTCTGAAGAGCTGATCCAAAGGGCTAATTCATCCTTTCCTCCTCCAGGATGATCTTATGAGAAAAATTCCTCTGCACACAGAATTTCTGCTTAACCAACCTTTCTGACCAGGGTCTCAGAGCTAAACTGTGAAACACCCAAATTCCCAGTGACCCCAGGAATTCCCCCTGGCCTATCTACACAGACTATTAGCTCTGTCAAATTATTCTTGGTCAGTAAAACTCACTGGAGAGTGACACCTGCCCATAACTTCTTCAATCCTTTCTACTAAGAATTGTGCTCGTAGGTGAACATTTCCCTCCTCTGTCCAGAGCCTGGGGCAGTGCCAGCCATGCCAGGCTCACTGTGAGTGGGACCTCAGGGAGCAGGAGGCACAGAAATACTTCAGTCCTCCTCCACACTTAACATGTATCAGTTAAGATTTAGCTGGTGGTTGTGCTATTTTCAGCTATTCTGTGCTAAAAAGCAGAGGGAACATGGCCCACCACCTTGTTCCATCAAAAGGAGGAAAAAGAGGGCAGTTCAGCACAACAGCTGGATTGTCACACATTGATGCAAAGCTCACACCAGTACCATTTCTCAAGGTAATGCCTCAGGCACATCTATCTGTCTGTCCTCTGGTCCATTTTCAGCTCTTGTTGTAAAGGTTTCTTTGACCTCCCTGCACCTGGGTTACAGATCATGGAGATTTGTGTAGGTGTTTTCTTGGCTTTATTTTTCTGCAGCATGAGAACTCAGTCACCAGAGAATTACAGGAGAATTTAAGGAAAAGAGAAGGGAAAGAAAGAAGGTTTAGTGACCACAACATATTCTGTAGAGGAGCTGCTCTACGAAAGGACTAAATAGCCATCCCACCAGAGCACATGTGCAACACACACATTTCTGGCTACTGAGGTACTGTGCTGAACATGGCAGTAAATCCTCAACTGTTTGGCAGATCATCCCAACACGAACATTACTGAAACCAAGGAACAAACACGTCCAAAAATTATTTTTCTGGGGTCCGCTTGCTAGGGAAATGTCCAATAAATATAATTCAAAGTAGGCTGGTACTTCATGGAAATGCTTAGGAGTCAAGAATCTTCCCCACCCGAAAATAAAGAAAACAGTTCATTAGAATTTCTCCAGTTCTCCAGTTTAATTTACAATCTGCTTTGCAGGAACCAAAGCAGCAGCTAGCCTGAGGTGCCAGCATCAGTTCTGAATCTGCACTCAAAGGATTCACTCACCAATTAACATTGATTCTTTCTGGTACTCTTTGCTGAGGTGGCAGCGCTGGGTCACACAGGACACGTATCTCTCCAGAACATACCAGCACATTTCATAGTAGAAAGGATACCGGAATTTGGCGTGCACCTGAAAGCAAGATCAACACTGTCAGTCCACGGGGAAAGGAGAGAAGTTTGCAGCACAAGGGCCAGTCATCATTCCCATCGTGTTATCAAGAGCACAAACAGTGTGAGGAGGGGGAGGGGAGAGGGTGGGAGCAGGGAGCTGAATGCCTCCAGCATACGGAATGAGGAGCCAGCCTGCCTGCCACGGCAGTATCATTTCTTGGTTCACTAATTTGTATCCTCTTGGGGTGGTGGGAGAGGAGAGGGTTTGTGTTCTTGTGAAATCATGAAACTGATGGATGGCCCCTATGGAATTATTTACCTGCTGTATAAACATAGGGTGGTCACATACAGATGTTAGTCACTAAAACTTAAAATAAAGGCGTGGGTTTTCTATCACAGGATTTTTATCAAAATGGCAACATTACCTAAAACAAGTCAAGCAAGAAATTCATCTTTTTCATTTGTGGTTGTCTCAACAATATGATTAAACAAATGAACACACAAATTCTCGATAACTACACCTTAAAGTAAAAATCCCTCATGTGGTTTACCTTTTGGTAGCAAGTTAGCTTTTGCCACAAACAGAGTAAGAATAGCAAAGCAGGATTTTGACAAAAGATCCTGTCAATCTGTGTACCTTTTCTTACATCTTAGACCTGTTGTTCTCACATAAAAAGCTGAATTCTCCAACACTAGTTATTTGTGAGAGTATTTCAGATTCAAAAGAAAACAGAGAGGATTTCCTTCCCTTCCAACACAGTTTTGTATCTGTAGAAGGTCACTGTACCAAAGAAGAATCTGGGAAGCTTCTAAAATGCAGGAAGATATGTGTATTTGTTGTGATTTGTTAAAAATGGATGCCATGCATCTTACATGCACTTGTACTTACACGGTACACCTCTTTCTCCTGGTGGCACAGAAATCTGCATTTTGCAGGCTCAGGTGCATGCACTGCACTGGGATTACAGGAGCTGCTTTAAAACAGTCTTTGCATATTCACTGCTCCCTAAGCCCAAAGGTGGGCACCAACTTTTAGTGAAAAGCTGGACTGCACTGGAAAGGAGCATTATCTCAGAAAAAAACCAAACCACCACCCACCTTGGATCAGCCAAAAGCCCAAAGTCTAACCAGAACCACTAACCCAGCACCTGCAAACTCCGACTCAGCTCTGCAAAGCAGGCACTGTCCAAACACCTGCATGGTGATCAAAGCATCCACCTGAGCAGATCAGTGACTTACTGGAATGCCCATATTTGAAAACTGTCCCCAAGGTGGACAGCCAAAGAACTTGCCCCTGTTCCCAGGGCACAGGAAATGCAAACACTCTTAGCAGTAAAACAAAATGTAATGAAAGGAAAATATTCTGTATTGTCACACTAGATGTATCACACTGTAGGATTAAAATACTCCATGGCAATTCCCAGAAGTTAAAATCTCTTAAATTCAACACAAATACAGCTGGCAAATCTCAACTGCTTGTTGCTACAGGTCATGCATCCAGCACTGCTGCACCATTCCAAATGTTTCCCTGTGTGGTTTGTTACAAAGCACACATACCAAAAAAGAAGGGAAAAAATAAAAGGAAAAAAAAAAACCAACCAGCCAAACAACAACCCCCTAAATGTGAGAACATTTAACCCCAGGGCCTTTTTGCATTGAAGAAAATTTTTCCTTTAGTATAGTTATTTGTCATAGAGAAGAGATCAAGTCACTTATGACTGTTAGGGAACACAGGGGAAATTATCCATGCTAAAATATATGCTAATAAAGGAACTCAAATTTTTCCAAGAGAGCACTGCAGGAAACAAAATTTGCAAAGAATTGACTTACAAACAGGAAGCCGCCTTCCACCCCTCAGCCTTCAAAAGGTTTTCAGCCACATGCCTGGGAATATTAAAGACATCATTGCTCAACATTTGTTGACAGATTCTGAGCTTCACCAAATTTAGTTGTTACCAATGTTAATTCAATGTGAAAGACAAGGCAGTAATGCATGCAGTGCTCCCATTATGTATATCAATCTTTAATATTCAATTTGAGTTCCTAATTGCCTCGCTATCAATGTTCCAACCCACAGCAAATCCCTCCAGCCTCTGTAATCCACTGTTTGCCCGAGAAGGCTTTGCTTTTACAGACCTTCAGAAGGAAGAACTCTCCCTACCATCTGTAGACAGAGATACTATGCAGGGATCTGCAGGGCCTTCTGCCAGTAGAGAGACTTTAACAGTGCTTCAAAAACTTTTAAAGTTTGCCTTATGGAAAAGTATAGAGGAATATGCTCTTTATGATATCCCTGAACATTTATTAATTATAAGGGATGTGAACTGCATTATGTGCACGTCCATCCTCTTTCCATTGTACACTCACAGTCAAATGAACTCTTATGGGCAAGGGGGAGGAATAAGAGAAAGAAGGAAAAAATTAAAAATGTTCTGTGATGAGTTCGAAGTGTAATATCTGATACAGACACTGCCAGAGGACTAAATTCCCCACCAGCAGGGAAATACACTGGATCATCTAATAGGCATTTCCAGCTCTAACTTCTGTGATTAATAATTTACAATCCACTGAAAAAAAATTAATTATTCCTGTACAGCAAGAAAAAATTCTCTCTGGAATATGATCCATTTCTTTAGTTCAAAGTGAAATTATTTAAGAGATTTATATACCACTCCAAAAACAAAACAAAAAAACCCTAAGCAAGTAAGACACACGTTTTCCTGAAAAAAGTATTAATCTCTTCCACAATGCCCATTAAAATCACTACAAACTCCACTTATGTTTAATCAATCTAATCACAATATTGAAAAGCCATTTATGATTATTTACAAAATAATTAATCTAGCCACTTGAAATGTTATCTTACATTCCAGAAAACCAAGTGAATAGCAAACACCATCATCTGTGAGTGACCACCTTACGTATATATTTGGAGTGCCCTTGTTCCCACCACATTCCAATATTTTAAGGCAGTTAAATTTAGATGAATTGGGAGTAAGTTTGACACATTCTTCCTCCTCAGTACCACAAAGCTGTACCACCCCTATGCCAAATGATGAATCCCTGCATGGCATCCTGCTCTGCAGTTCCTCAAGCTGGGCTTGCAGAGAGCTAAACAGCTTGGCCTGTTTGACTGGCTGCTAATTGGCCTCCAGGAAAGCCAGGCTGCAAAATGAGAGTCTCTACGAACTGTAAGGCTGGAGAATATTTGTTTACCTCAATTGCACATTAGGAGCTGTTTCCAACAATAGACATGTTTTTTATTACTCCTTAAAACTATTTTTAAATGGCTACAACCCTCTTAAAAAGTCTCCCAGGGGTATGAGGAATTAAGCTAGAATAAGCATGACAAGTATATAAACTAGGCAATTTTATCAGGCTGTAAATCAGCATTACCATTTCAACCCTGTATTTATTCTTGTCTGAGCTAAGACAATAACAACTACACCTAGCATAAAAATGACTTTGAATATCAGCAATCAAAGATGATTAAACACTACATAGCAGGTTTAAACACAGTGAAACCTCCATAAAATTGCTCTGTGCAAAATGAAGAGGGGAAGCACACCTGTATTACACTTTGATTTGAGTGTGGCAAATTACTTTGTCAATCACATCATGTAATTTACTTCTGTGCCATACACAATGGAAAGATCAATACTGATGAGAAACTCATTTGCAGTATGCTCACACTGGCAAATTTGGGTGAACTACATTGTACTGAGTCTGCAAGACCAGCCAATGTATGAATGGAATTATTTCAACAAAGAAATGACAAAATTTGATTGACAAAGCAAATAATGTAGTACACACCAGAATCCTGTTTTGAAACCATTTCCCCTTCAAGACTCCTGCATGATATTTTTAGTTGGGGAGGGGGGGGTGTTATTATTTCTAAATCACAGTATTGATTTTCCTGCCTTTTATCAAACTTCTGTATGCCTTAGCTGAATGGCTTCTGTTTTGTTTCTGTCCAGAAATTCTTGCAATTCTTCAGCTGTTCACACAGTTCTGATTTTCTACATCTGCCCACGAGCACAAGTTTGTGAGCACAGGTACAGACTGTGCGTAACACGTTGCCAGCACATAGCAACATCCAAGTGCTGAAACTGCTTCTGTGAAGTCGTGAATATTCTGGGCTGTTGGCTTTCATTGGTCTTTTTTAAAACACTCCAGTATTTTTGAAAGGAAAATGATAAAGAACTACACAGACTTCAAAGAAAATTTAAACAAAAAATGACAAGAACAAAGGTCTGATTTGGGGTTTCCAAATGTTGCATGTCCTTTTCCCAATAAATGGTGACAGGACATTTTTCAAGATGCAGATACCCAACTCCCAGAACCCCTTCACAGGGTGCCAGTAAATTTGAAAAGGCATTTCAGTGTAATTGGCTGGTAAGTTCCTAGAAGTTACCAAAATATTTGACTGTTACAAGGAGTTTTGCCTGCTGGCATAAAAAGCTTAGAAAATCAAAGCTTCCCAAGGAGAAGGGCCTGACGTGAAGCACGACTGAGCAGTTACAACCCAAGGTGTGTGATCTTGGGTTGCTCAAGTCCTGTGTGAACAGAATGTCAGTTTTTATTCAACTTAAGGAAAAAAGAGCATTTCCTTCTCATCCTGCCCAAAGACTTCAATGGAAATAACTCATTTCTGGCATGGATCCCCCCTCCCAGTCTCCCCTTCTCCACTCTCCCTGTGAGCTGCCTGTGCAAACATCCTTCCCAGCAACAACACACCCTCCCCTGCACACCCACAGTGTACTCCCAGCATAAAATGCTGGTTCTTATTTACACACATTCTGGAAACCTTCCTGTGCCCAGCACCTCTGCCAGGCCACAGTGAGCCCTTTCTTACTCCTGTCACTGTAACTTTCCTGTCCAAGTCCCTCTGCACTTTCTCAAGACACTTGACACTCTCACCTATTCAAAGCTAGGCTGAATCCACTCTAGTCTCTACCTCTACTTCTGCTCTCTGCCACATTCCCTCTGTTCTAATTCCCCCTAAATTTCAGCTTTTGTCATCTCTCTTTCACTAAGAATTAATTTTTCTGCTTCTCTTCATTAAAGTCACTCCAGGAAACTAACTGCTCCCACCACTGTTCTGCAATGTGAAGATTACCAGGCCTTGTACCCGCTGGGAAGCCAGGGAGGCTGGGGGGAGGACCCCCTTCCTCCCATTGAGTCAGAGATGTACTTCAAAACAATTTGTATTTGCTTCAGGCCTATGTACTCTCACTGCAAAGGAAGCAACTTGGGGTTAAATCCAACTTGGAGCAAGAACTGTGATGCTTGTAGAGGTGAAAACAGTGAACTGCACCGATGTCCAAAAGATACCATTTTAAGACTTTTTAGTGAAGAAGAATTGCAATTTCCTGCCATTTGGCCAGCCCAAATCTCCATTAACACCAGAGCTGGCACCTGTGTCAGTGGTTTGCCCGCACTGTCTCAGAGTGAGGCTTCCAAAATAGTCCCCATCTGGACTGCACATCCCTCTGGTCCATTTTTAGGTCACAATGCCATGATGGCCTTGCACAGCTTATTTAACAGCCTGCTAAAACAGTGTCACTTCCTTCAGATCCTGCTGCTTTACGAAACTCAGAGGATATGATGAGTAGGTGCCCTGTTTATTTACCAAGGATAAAACTGTCACTCCCAACAAAGAGGTGGCACAGTAACCTCTCCCAGCCTTGCCATCAGGTAGGTGCTACAGCCGGATGAACATCACATGTTCAGATTAATGTCCCACCCCAGGCTCTCTGTTCCCAGAAATTCTTGCATGGTATCAAGTCACTGTAGTGACTGCCAATTACAGAAGAAGTCACTTCATACACAACTTCTACACAGCTCTGTCAATTGAGCTGTGGGCAGCAGAACCAGCCCAGTGCCATCAGTTCTCCAGGCTCAGGTATCCATCCCAGGT
Source organism: Rhipidura dahli (assembly GCA_013399225.1). Taxonomy (NCBI): domain Eukaryota; kingdom Metazoa; phylum Chordata; class Aves; order Passeriformes; family Rhipiduridae; genus Rhipidura; species Rhipidura dahli. Next base: position 427,379 of record VXAC01000636.1, on the reverse strand, counting down.
GTGCATGGAGAGGTGATAAGCAGAGGGTTACCAGAAATACTGGTACAAAGGTCTGGTAAAGTGCAATATGTTTTTGTGCAAAAGGGAAGGTGTTTTATGAAAGTTTAACAGGCAGACAAAAGACACAGAAGGGACACATCTGTGAGAAGCAGATGAGTAAATCCCACTAAAAATAACCAACATTTGAAAGTCTCATTACTTCATGTTTACCTCTTGTTTCAACGACTCTGACACGGAGATCCCGTCGGTTGTTGTTTGTCAGAAGAGAATACGAGGGAGAGACTATGACAGATCACAGTCACAAAGAACTGCTCAGTTTAAATGAGAATCAAATATCCTTACCCTTGTTCTGTCCTCAATTTCATAGATGCGAAGCTGCATGGGAACATTAAAGCTATGCAGGATATTTCCACCAAACACCAGAGAATCTACTGGAGTATAAACCGCGTGTATCCACCCTAGAGAGGGAAAGCAAAGAACTGAGAATGCCTCGTGCTATGCAGCATTACAGAGCAATTTATAATCAAATTTTAACAACCCCCTGAATCCCACTGTGCAGGGAATGAGAAGTTAAAGCAGTGAAAGGTTAAATGGGATGCTCACAGCCACACTTCAGGACTAGTCATAGCAGAAGGGCACCTTGTGACGTGCAGTCTTGCAACCTTCTGTAAATCAGTTCTTCTGTTTATTCACCGAACAGTTACAGTGTTTACTGAGTGCACCAAAGTTTATGACTCAACCACGTCCATGACTAAGAAGTAAATTCAGTCAGTTCCATACACTTGGCTCTCAGATTGGCACCTCCAGCACGGCTGCAAACCATGTCAGCACTGGTGATGGGCCAAGGGTTGTGGAACTGGACTGATGCAAACCAAACTTCCTTCACACCAGCACCAGAACACACACCTTCAAACGTAAAGGATTTCAAATTATTACCGGCCCTCCTTCAGAGGTGAAAGTTTCACCTCCTATGATCCACTTCCTGAAGTAACTGAGACATCATTTTCACTGCAAGCCTCAAGTTAAGGGATTTAACATTTCTAGTACTGAAGCTGATGAGACTGTTCTGACCCAATACTACAAGGGACTGAATTCATTTCACAGGCTCCAAAGAATCTTCTATCACAACGAAAATCCAGGCACAGCGATTCAGGCAGCCACACACCACTTTTCTGCTTCTGCATTGTTTGCTTGGTCTGTCAGGAGCTGAAGCTCTGGCTATGCAAGACTGTAGCCTCTGATCTCTGCAGTGAAAAAGGAATTGATCCTGCTAATGATCTGGGACCCACAGAGACCTGACACTTTTTTCCCCCTTCTTTTTTAATGAAAAGCATTGCAATTTATAAACCAGCAGACAGCAAAGCAACATGGGGGGCAGTCAATTTTCTCCTGACTGTGCAGTACTTTCCATTAAAGCTGTGGCAGCTTTCCTTCACTTCCAGATCAGTAAGGGAGCAGGAAAATGCCATTCAGCCTAGAGGGTTTTCCAGCCAGCAGCCACAAAAGTGCTCCTCCACAACAATCTTTCAACCATAAAGGCCTGGAAAGCTCTATCTAGGAAGTCCTTGAGCCACAGCAGATGGCAGGACTGGGGCTTTCATTTAATGGCATGTTGGTAGGAGAATGATAGGAAGGAAAAGAAATCAGCACTACAATTTTCTCCCTGCAAACACAAGCTCATTACTCTGGGTACATTTTTCTGAATTACAGAATCACAGAATGGTAGAGGTTGGAAGGGACCTCTGGAGGTCCAAACCCCTGCTCAAGCAGGACCACCCAGAGCCAGCTGCACAGAACTGTGTCCAGATGGCTCCTCAGTATCTCCTGGGATGGAGACTCCACAGCCCCTCCGGGCAACCTGTTCCAGGTTTCAGTCAATTTACAGGTCTGACTCCAAACACTAAATGTGATGCACATAAAACCAGCAGGTGGCTCATGGCTCTGGCAGCTCTCGGAATTATTCCATCTTTCCTCTCTGGTCAGTATAATTTCAGTTACAGATCCAGCCTGCTTTATTACTTCCAAGTCAAGAACAACCATTTATAATTGAGGACTAAACATCTTAAAAGCACTGTGCACCTCTAGCTCTCAGCTGCTGAAGTAACTGAACACTAGGTCCTTCAAGATGCAAGTATTTCTAATAACAAGACTGAAAATACTGCTGTTAATGACACAGCTGTCAATAGCAAAGCCCTTTAATAACAGCACTAAAATCCATCAGGGTTCGGAAAACAAAAATAAACGAGAGACCAAGCAACAAAGTCATCAACTATTAAGTCCTGAGAGTCAAGTTCCTACCCCTGCCAAGGCAGGGATGATTGCCAGGCATAGCTCAGAGATAAGTATGGCTGTGGGTACCATCCCCTCACTGCTGAAGTGCTGAGCTGGGCACACAGCTCAGCCCTGGGGAATCCCACATCTCCTGCAGTTCATGTGCTCCCACAGGCAGCATCCAGCTCAGCCCCTCTGCAGGACACAGCCCTGCCAGAGGAGTCACCTGTGCATAAAATAGATTTTGGCCACTCAGCTGTGCAACATTTCAGTCACACTGCATCCCAAAATAGCTTCCACTTGCCTGAGGAACGTTTGTGCATAATTGAAACTGCAGAGACATGAGCACCAAGAGGTGGATTCCAGGGACACAGGACAGAACAGGAAAGGTGAGACAAAATAGATGGGAGAACTGACAAGGTACAAAATCCCAGCACGATTGGCACAGATGTTACAGAGGAAAAAAGCCCAACATAAAAATCTCTTGTTCTAATATTAACCAGGCTGTGTATGGAGAAAAACTGGAGGTCAGCACCAGACAAGTAGAAGTAGGAGGAAAGAGAGATGAGAGGAAAACAGGAAACAGTTTCCATCAGGGTAATGTATTGTGGAAATGAGCTCTGAGAACAGAGAAGCCTGGATGGCACATTCAATCCATTCCCACAGCTTAGCTACAGCACGACTCAGAAATAAACTGAGGAGGATGAATGTTCATTGTGACCATTTGCAAACAAAAACACCCATCTTCTCAGCTCCCCAATTACCACAGTTTTTAAAGGGGAAGACAAGCCTCCAGAACAGGAGGTGCTGCATGTAGGGTTAACACAGAAGGACAGCCAAGGGATTTGCTTAAATATCATCCACCACACCCCTGCCTCACCTTCACTTGCGCTGTTACTCTTTGCTGGATGAACTGAAGGTCTGTTGACATTTTAGATCATGTCACCTGTGCTGAACAGCCTGCCACGTCTGTTCCTGTGTGTCTGACTCCTAGCTCTCACAGCACAAACTTGCCACAAGGCCTCCAATACCAACACCTCTGGAGCGAGTTCATCAGTTCTCTCCTCAGTGCTGCTTACACAAACCCTGCTTCTGCTGCACAACCCTCTGTGTTTCATGGCTTCGTGCAAGACAGGAGACAACAACCCACCTCTTGGTAATTGTCTCAAAAACAGAGAAAGAAGCCACAAATTTCATTTTATCCTTAATGCTAAAAAAATCCCACTGGAGTAATATCAGAACAACTGGATTAAGAACTGAAAAAGTCAAAGGTCAGTGGAACAAGAACTTGTTAATTTCTGTCTGAAAGCCACAAACAAAAGCACCTGCTAGATATTACCTAAAGCTACAATTAAATCCTACAGATGAGAGGAGGACATTGACCGTGTGGCTTCGAGGACCAGTCATGAACTGGAAGATTCTTCCCTGTGGGTGACCACATCTCAACCAGCCTCTGGCGACAGCAGTGACGCCGGAGCGAAGGCGGAGCCAGCGCAGCCTCCCGGGGCAGCTGCAGCGGCTCCGGCACCGCCACTGCCCCGTCCTGCCCACGACAGGCTCCACCACGTGGGATAAATGGATTTGGGAGTACAGGCACTGCACAGACACTGCTCACAGCCCTCATGTCAAGCCTCAACAAGAAGACCATCCACTTATGGTTTTTCTGAAGTTGATGGTTTTTATTTCAGTTCCTGGCGATCGGTAAGTGCTTTTTCCTTCCCAAAACAATCCTAGTCTATGAAGCCAAGCCAACACTGAGCAGGAATTCTATTCAGGAGACTCAGAAATGCTCTCAGCTGATTTACAGTTATGAATTATTCCACCACTCCTAAGATACACTTGAATATTTAGATTTTATCATCTCTAGTAAACCAAGAAGGTAAAATTAACAGTAACAAATGTTTTTCTGAACAGTTAAAAGAAAGATATGATCTCATTATCTTTTGAATTTTATAAAACAAGTATTATTAAACATTGCAAACTTGTTAGAAGATTTCAGTGGGCTGCAAATTCCTACTCAAGGATGCAATCATCCATCTGAGAATAATGAAAAAGAATATTAACTTATAAAGCTGTGGGGCAAACAGCCTACAAGCTCCAAGCCAAAACCATGGTGCATCTGTTTCCATTAGTAACTGAACTGATATTTTGCCTTGTGATATAGAAGTCGCCACACATTTTCCTGCAATTCTACAGCAACTTGGGGTAGAAAAGATGAAATATATATGCCTCAAAAATAAAAGTGACTAAAGAGATAACCTGAGAGTGGGCACTGCCAGCAAATCTCAAAAGAAGAATGACTGCGTCATAACAGTGCCCACAACCAAATCTATCAAGGAAAGATCATGTTTTACATTTTTGAAGTTAAAAATTTATTACTTTTGCCACAGAAGTACAAGTAATACAGCAACTCTCAATCTTAAATTGTTTTTAAGAATTAGGCAGAGCTCTGCATTAGGTGTAGAACCAAAAATCCAACATTATGCTGTCACCTTCGATCTGAAAGCAGGCACTCAAGACAAAAAGCCTCTCCTCTTTGATCCTCTCCACCAGTCTTCTTCATGTGGTCCCTGAGGTTCCAGGCATAGAAATTCCATTAATGTCAGTGGAAGCTCACAGAATGGGAAAAAGCTAAACAGCAACCAAAAATAGCCAGGCAGTTCTGCAGCCCTAGCACAACATCCTGCAAAAAATGTACCAGCCAGATTTTAATAGCCTGTCATTCTCCCTGCTGTAAGGGCTATGTGCCACCTTCTGGTCCCATCACACAATAATCCATCAAACTCTCACTGGCACAGCAGAGGTGACCTAAGACCACACACTCCTAATAGGCAAAATCCCACTGATAACCACTGAGACAGCAGTTGAAACACTTTGAATCCTTCCAAATAGCTGCCTACAGTCCACACAGAACATCTCTTTCTGTCCACTCTCCTTCCCAAAAACACTCAATTTAGGAAGATCATTATTTCTGCATTTGACTGGAGACAAGAACTCTGGAGCACTCTCAGGTTACCACAGTAATTAAGAGAGACTCTAACAGCATGTTTCCATGCCAAAGGCCCTGAAGTGCAGTATAGAGAACATAAGAAAAATAAAAGTAAAACAAACAGCTTACTCCTCAGTGGAATCCTGCCAGCTCCCAGGTGAAACACAACTGTTGCATGCAGCAACATGAGAAGTTTGAAGAACCAGAAAAGAACATCATCCAGTTGACAGCAGGTTACCCTGCCTGGATTTTGATTGTAGGAATGTTGAATAAATCAGCACTGCAGAAGTCTCCTGCAATATCTTATGGCAGCCCAACATCTCATCTCTTCCATGCACTCACACTAAAGCTACAGATTTGAAAAGCCTCCAGTAAGACCCAACCCAAGCCCACAGCTGCTCATGAGCCCACTGCCTCTGACTGGTGACAGAGGCTCAGAAAAAGGCTGTAAGAACGAGAGGGTGACAGAGCAACCTTTAGTAGCCTCAGCCATCTCCTCCCAAAGGGACCCAAACCAGGACGTTTGCAAATTTTCTGAGACCAATCACACTGCAAACCCTGGAATCAACCCTGTATCCACAATAAGTGTGGCAACTACCTTGGAGGTCAGTAAAACTGGTCTTCACAAAAAAAAGAAGAAAATCCAAGTTTATCCTGTTCTGGCAGAGAACATCAGTGACAATCCAGAAGTGGCTCAAGTTCACCTTCTCAAGATATGCACTGATTACATTCTGACTTCACAACATTAACAGGCAAAACCATTGCAAGACAAATTTTCCACAAGATACTACAAGCTGGCTGCTTTTGTATGCACCAATTTTACATGTGCATACTCCCCTGAATTTGAAGTACAAGTGTCTGCACTAGACATATATACACATGCATGAAAGAAAAGGTCACTTCTCAAAAGAGAGGCCTGCCAAGAAATTGAGAGAAAAGCAAACAAGTTTAACATATTTCAAATTATGGCAAAATCTTGCTTGTGGAGGACAACAAGGAAGAGGAGAAAGAGAGTATCCATGTCAGAGGTCCATCACTCAAAATTACTTATTCAGCAAGACTAAGACTTAAAAGAGAAAGTGTATTGAAAAAAAGGGTGGATTTTTGTGTATGCTTAGTTTTGAGCTTGGGTTTAGGTAACAACAGTGATGTTTAGGAGGATATGAGAGAAACTAATGTTTGGTCCAGAGACCAAGAGGGAGGGAAATCGATGCATAATGAATGCACCACTTGAGAGAACAAGTGCAAGGAGAGAAGTGAAAGACAATTTACAGAGAATAAAGACTGGAGTGGAGGGTGAAGGGCAAGAGAAGGAGAGAGAGAGGTTCCAGTAAAGCTATGCAGTGATGTAAAAGGAGAAAATACTTATGAAGGGAGAAGCACTGAAGACATTAAAAACCTGGTTAACTGGCATTAACTTAGTGAGCAGTATTTCAAAAAAGCTGTAGAGGAACAGTCAGGATGTAAGAGCAAGTGGCTTGCAGAAGCCAAAACCATGTGTCTACAGAAATCCTGAGCTGTAGAAATCTGAGGGATGCTGCCCAAACACTGATTCTGTGTGTCCCTGCACTGTGATGGGAGATACCTTAATAACTTCTGCATAACACCACCACAACAGACTCCCAACACTTCACACATCCCCCCTGGAAAATCATCACATGGTGCAGAAGAAAACTACAGCAAAAATAGTAGTGGACAAGCTCTAGATTTGACTGTGACTGGTAAAATTTTGTTGGTTTCCTACTGAGACAATAACTGAGCACTGAAATGATGCTTTTTCTCTTCTGGATCATCACAGTTTCCACCTGAAGAGAAGCACACTCCATGAAGAATTTCCCTTCCATTTGGCATGTGAGTTGGATAGGCAAAGTCCCCTGTCCACTATCCCGGAGTGGGACATGTTACCTTGACCAAGTTTTATCTGTGGTGAATGTTTACCATATGAAAACTTCACATATTAAACTTTGCCCATGGTAACATACAAGTGCAAATATCCTGCAGCACTTTCCCTGCATAAGGACAAGTTTCCTCCCATCTTGGGAAAACAACAGTTAGATTTCCATAGGAAAAAAAACTTTAAAATCATTCCCTGACAATGGTAGAAATTACGGCTTCCTCCCCTCTTGAACCTTCAGCTGGTCTTACATCTTGAATCTAATCTGGCCATAAACCTCAGAATGGCATGTGTGTATTTCTCAAACAACTACACTGACACCAGTTACATTAATAGAAAAGGCCAGGTTACTAGCTGATTTTATCACTTTACCAGAGACTTCAGCAGAGTTATCATCCTTGACTCACCAGTGGGAACCAGTAAAGTGGGAGATGGGAACCTGTAATGGTGCATTGTTTATGTGGAACAGCCCTATGGGGCCACCAGGGCACAGCTGGGCTCCTGAATGAGTATCCCTCAGAATCCCAGCTTACCTTCCCCCTCCCCATATTTAGGAGGAACTCCTAAATGCTGCAAAATGCACCTTGGCCCATAACAACTCGCTGTGCTGACAATATTGGGCTCACTTCCTCCTTGATACCACAACTGGGATCGTGCTCTCAGTGCTCTGCAGGGTTACAAACCCCAATAGAAATCTACTGGTTTAAACTTAATCCTGAAAGAATGATGGCAATGATGGAGAAGAGAATACCCTGAGGCCCTGGTGGGCGCTATAATGATGCCTTCCGTAAGAAGGATCCCCATTCTTGTCCAAGTGGTTTGTACTTTCGGGGATTTACTGGATCTGCTGCTGATCCCAGATTCTCAGACAAACCTTCCATTTCCCAGTAGCCTGTGATTTCACTCCCTTACTTGTCTTCTTACAATCTTCTCTACCTACTTCACCCTCACACTGCTAGGGTATAACAGCATTTCTAGGACTACTCCAAAAAATTACTTGAAAGCAGGAGCAGAGCAGAATATTTTACGGGAAAGGTCCTTTGCTGAATTGTTCCCCATTCACAGCCCAGCTGAGCACTAATTCCTTACACTCTCTGTGACCAAACCTGTAATTAGAAGGTATTTCCTCATGGATGAGTTGAGACTGGTCAAGGGTTTATCAGGCTCAATTGAAAATACAGGACACGCTGGTTTTACAGACACCCATAAACAGAATCTAAACACTAAGAACACTTCTAAAGCACATAAAAACCACTTTCAAACATTAACTAACATGATATGTGCACAAACCAGAGCAAAGAGGTCACAGGAATTGACCTGTTTTACACAGCTATGCTCAATTCACTGACCTGGAACAGCCTTTAATTAGGCATTTCCATACTCTTAAAACAAAGGCAGGAATAATGCCCTTTCACATAAATAAGAGATTTGCAAATAAGTTTTCCAAACAAAATACAGCAGAGCAAAACCCCTTGAATCTATGAGATGCTTACAGAGAAATTATTCATAAATGCCTTTCAAATCTGGCATGGAGCCTAAAATGTCTGAGTATTGGCATTTCTGTACTTGGGGCTTTCCTAAGAAAACAGAAACTACAGTCAAAAACCCATTTGGAATCACTTTGTGTCAGCCACCACGTTACAGCTGTGTCCTGTCCAATCTCCCACAACCTGCAGTGTTCCAGCTGCTGAACATGACTAAACTGACATACAGAAAGTCTAACTTGTAGGAGGCTTTTCACAGGAGGATGGAGATAAATAGAAGATGCAGTAATGGGATCTAAGCAAACAGCACAGCCACACTCAAACACCCAGTTCAAACAGTAACGGCACATTCTGACCTGTTTCAAGGGAAGATCTAATTCCTTTAATGGATTAACTCCTCCACCCTCAAAGTCATTTTCCCTGTCATCTCCCAGGCTGATTCTTACCAAATACTTACAAATGTGCACATTTGTGGCCTTCAACTGATCCTAACAACACTCCCCAGATGAGAACGTTGTCCCTGTCTCTGCATGACTTGCATTCTCTCTGTCTCTAGGGTTAAAAAATAATAATCTTATCTCCACAGACTAATTAATTCCAGAGCTGAAAAACTACCAGCCTGCTTTTCTGTCATATGGAAAGTCTACGTATATTTATTTCCCTGGTAAGATCCAATAGAGAGAGACAATGTGTTAAATTAATATAAACAAACTCACGGTCCCATAATAGTCACGGAAAGCAAAGTCTGATACCATCTTAAATGAGGACTGTTACACATTCCACCATCCTTAATCCAATTTAGGCATGAGCAGAAAGGGCTGAAGCATCAGCCTTCAAAGCAGTAACTATTTGGTGGCTTTACAAGATGAGCCTGGATCAGGCAACACAGGTACTGAGGTGGGCAGCAGTGTAGAATTGAGTGTGGCTGGGCTGCTGGAAGATGTCCAGATTCAGCACCATCTCCACCAGCAGAAATTCTGAAGAGTTGTAACAATGAAGCTGCTTCCCCAAGAAGCAACCCTGAGGGTGCACAGCACCTGCTCTTCCATGGACTGGAATCTCTGTTGAGTTCCACCAGTGAATCAAGACCCACCTCTACAGATAGAGGCAAAGAAGCAAGCTGCTGAACTGCAGGTGAAACCTGCCAGAAGAGATGGCAAAAAGAGAAAACTGTCTTTCCCAGAAAGCAGCAGTCAGTACAGCTCTGATGAGAAATGGTGAACTGACAGCTCCAGAAGCTCAACTCCTCTCTCCTTTCTCCCAGTACACACAAGTGATCCCTGCACACACTTCCCCACAGTACATTTTGCATCAGTCTTAATTTCTGGAAAACAAAGCACATTCAGTCCCTGGCCATTCTTCTGCCACAGCAAATAAAGAGGTCAGTAGGGGTTTCGGTGTGAAGAATTGTTTTACAGAGAACTGTTAGTGAAACACAATCCCACTCATTCCAAAAGGTTAGTTAACAGGGATACCTGAAGGAATGAAGAACGTGTAGCCTTGTTTCAGCTCAATTCTTTGGCACCGTTCCACCCTGTCTCCCAGAAAGATATCACTCTGCTTTCCTGAGAGAACCCATTCTTCATAAAGTTCTAGATTCTGCAGAGTAGGTGGAATCAGCCAGAAGATCTAAAAACAAAATTAAGATTTAACTATTACCAACAGTCAACAAAAAGAAACAGCTGAGAGACTCCACCAAGGCTATCGTGTGTTAGGCAAATGAGCTGCTTTCTGCATGAAACACTTGTTTTCCAGGTGTTGTACACAGAGGCACACACAGACAGCAGCAATTAGCCCACGTGCTGCAAGTGGCTGGGTAGCTGTCAGTTGTCATCTCTCTTCCAGAAACATCTTACTTAGAAGCTGCCTGTGGTTTACCTGCAGTTCAGAACAGTGTGTTGGTACAGGATCTGTACCACTGATTGATTTCAGTTCCCACTCTACACTGTCCATACTGCAACTGGGAAAAACATCATAAACCAGGAAAGATGTGAATGTAGCCATACATGCTGTGTATTTTACGGCTTCTGTATCCTTTAATGTTTCAGTTCAGGCTTATTGTGCCTGTACACACCAAAGGAACATGGAATCTCTAAAAGGAACAGAAGCTTTAGCTACAGGAGGTTTGTGAGGGCACTCTGACCCAGCAAGGGTACGCACAGCCACATCTTGCTGCAAGACACTTCTGGACCACACAGCAACAGTGAGCCTAAAAGCACCACCACCAGCAAATAACACATTTGGTATTTCAAATAAATCACTTGTTTGTTTCATAACGGTGAGTGGTGTCCTTCTAGTTCAGCAAACTCTGTATATCAACAAAGCTGCTGAAACAGTCTGATCACTTGCTGATCCCCCCAAGGAAAAAAAAAAGAGAGAAAGCAAAAAAAAAAAAAAAAAAAAAAAGAAAAGGAAACAATCCCTCCCCTCTATGAGAGGCACAGAGAAATAAAACCAAATATCAAAAAAGGTTCACCTACCTTCCCCCCACGGAAAACGTGATACCACACTGAAGTGCCACCAAAATCAATATGAAAATCAGTGAAGCATCCTTTCACACTCATCAAACAGTACCTGCAAGCAGAGTGAAGGACAAAAATGAATCAGTCTGAAACAGTATTTTTCACATCTTAATTTGCAGAGGTTAACTGCCTGTGCAATGCTGCTTCCACCAATTAAGTTTCTGCATTTACAGTACAGGGATTTGTCTCATGAAGATAATGAGGTTTTGCTGAAAAATGCGTATCTCCATGTCTGAGTCTGCTGTTCATAAAGGAGGAGTTAAAGCTTTCAGAGTTAGGGAATAGAAAAACATTAAAAGTTAGGCTGTTCAGAAATATTTCTTATGCCACTGCCAGTCCCTGGGATAATCTGTTTAATGCTTTCCTTCATCACACCAGAGATACAACCTTCACCAAAGTTGTACACAAATTGCTTCAAAGTTTTGAAAAATCTAATTTGCTTATAAATCCTCCTGAATGTTCTTTACCTACTTGCCACTCATGCCATTTTTGCAAGGCTTAGGGGACAGAAATCTCATTTGGCAAACTAACTCCTTTTTGTTCACAATTGAGGCATTCCGCATCAAAATACAAAAAGGACCCAGCTGGCAGCCACACTAAGTATCAAATCTACTAATTTTTATGCCTTCTTGATACAGGTTTTGAGCAGTTTAAAGAAGTCTGCATTGCTGGAAAAGACACAAGAGCTGTGGTCTGGCTGCAGGAATCTCCAGCCTGCAGCCACCATCTGTAACTAATGGCCGAATCACAGCCGCCCTCCTCACTGTAGGCACCTTTGCAAACGCAGGAAACACACACCACTTAACCCACTAACCTCTTTTCCTTGTTCCGGTCTCCGTTTCATGGCTTTTTTTTTTTTTTT
>VXAC01000636.1:381451-415308 GCA_013399225.1 Rhipidura dahli | reverse complement strand
TTTTGGTTTGGTTTGGTTTTTTTAAGGGGAGTTATGGAAACACTACCGGAAGGGGATTTGTTAAAAAAATAAATAAATAAATAAATAAGGAAAAAAGGTTTGATTTAAGTGTGTCTTTTTCTGCTCACATTCAGGTAGGAGAAGCTCAGCAGTATGCAGCCGGCGTGCAGAAGTCCCTGTAGATGATAGGCTGGGAAGGACCTTACCATGTGTCTGCAGAAGGCTGGCAAATCAGAGCCACTCTGGGTCCATAAGAGCCGCTGCCTAGCAACCACATCCCGAGCCGGAGTTGACAGAATGATACGCAATGCTGTCATGAAGACAGTCAATTTGTGGGCTTCAAAAAAGGTCCTGTGCCTTCATCTCACAATTAAAACCTCTCCTTGTGCAATTACACGTCTCCCCTCTTGCCCACTCTGGAATTTTTTTAATTTTTTTTTTAATCCTTCAGAAGCAGGAAGAAGCTTTTGCTGCCCCTGGGGTATTTCAGATGCTTCAAAAATCACAGCTAGCCAAGAAGCTGTCTACACTCTCAATATGCTCCATTTCAAAATATGAGTCCTTCCCTCCCAAACACTTTTTTTTAATTTCTCCTTTTATGTTTTCTCTACCAAGATGTTGTTGATTACAAGTCAGATAGAATTTAAAAACAATAAAAGAAGCCCAGAAAGGAAGTTGCCTTTCTTCCAGCCAAACTGCAAAAAGTCACAGATTGAATAATTATTGCTCATTAGGAAAAAAAAAAATCAGCATGGAAATTCTCAGCTTGTAAGCAGTGCTGAGTATTAGAGGTTCATGTTGTTTTAAAGTAAAAAATTCAAATCCTTGTGGAGTCAATTATTTTCAGTTTCCAAAAGGTCAGATGTAAAATACATCACATGAACAAAAATTTTCTAGACAGTGCTACCTACCAACAATCACCCATTGAATTAAGATATTCTGGAAGAGAAAACATGGCCTGGGCATGAGCTGGTTTTAGCTGTTCCTCAGTAGTCAATAATCTAAACCTGAAACAGTCAAACTGTTTATGTTCGGAGAGGAAATAACAGGATTGAATCCTGTCAAATCAAAGCGCTTAAAATTTAGTTTGGTGAGAAAACACTGAAGCAGGTATTACTGTGAACACGCAACTCTTTCTTCTCCTTGTTTTACCCCATTTTCCCCTCTGTTTTCTTGAAACTCCTCTAAACACAATTTCCACTCCAACAGAGGTGGTTTTAGTGAAAGAGTCACATGTGGCGATTAATAAAAACCTGCAAAGCATTTGGAAAACAAACTGTTTTTCTTTCCATCCACAAACAAGCCGTGCCTTAATTTCTGCTGGTAATCTCGCAGGCCTGCTTTTGTCCAAGCCCAACAGCTCCCGGCCGGCTCAGGAGCCTGCGGGAGGATCTTCCGCCATCCAGCTCTCTCCCTGGTTGCCAGAGTCTGGCACAATGCCTTTGCATTGACCTCTACAGCTTCCTCTTCCAATGTACACCGCAGTCACATGGTCCCAGCACACTCCATGCCACAGCTAATCTCAGGCACAGCTCGGCTCCAGCCTCAGCCAGCGGCTTCTCATCACCAACAGCTGCTAATTTGGGGAACCACTCAACTTTTCAGGGTTTTCCATAACAACAGTGAAAAAGAAAAAAAAAATACGCAGGGGGAAAAAAAAAGCCACAACACAGCATCCATGTTGAAAGAAATCGAGGAACTACATCCCACTGTGTGCTGTGTCCACAGTGCTCTGGGCCAGGGCAGGTACACTGGTTACAGGAACACAATCTCATGTCAGGCACAGGGAGAAACCTGACCAGAGTAACACCCTGAAAACACAGGCGATGTAAAAGATGCCCCAAGTTGAATATTTTCACAACTGCTACCACATCCAACCCCTGCACACTCCACTTTATCTCCCTGCACAGCCTCAGTCAGGGTTTTAAAACATGCAGCTGCTTGTAATCTGCTGTGGGGGAGCTTCCCTTCCCGATTGAAGAGTTTGGTTTGTGTTCTCCACAAGCCTGAAATTTGTCGAGTTAATGTATTGTTATTTTGGAGGAAGGATTTGTGATGTGGGGAAAAGGGGAACTTCCCCCTCCCACAACCTCCCCCCCGAAAAAAAAAACCCCAAACATCTGGGGAAATTTGTTAGAGAAATGATGCGAAGAAATACGGAGTAACCTGCAAACTCACGAGGAAGAACAAACACAGAGATCCAAAAAAAGAGAGGGAGATGATACAAATGAAGCTAAACCACTAAGCAAACACAGCGAGCTGGGAACACAGGAACAACACAGACACCGCTCCATAAGCCAGCGCAGAGCCCACACTCCCAGGCAAACCCACAATGCACTCGCCACGCATCGCTACAAACCCGCAAGCAAACAGAGAAACAAAGACAGCGAGAGCCGCGCCGGGATGCGAAGGCAGCGCCGGGCAGGGCAGGCAGCGGCAGCGTTCATGCACACGGGCCCGGGGAGACGCGAGCGGACGCACAGGCAGCAGCATTACCCTGAGCTCAGCTCCTTCTCTCCCGCAATAGGCACCGCGCACCATACGGCTCTATTCCCTCTGGCATTGCGAGGGCTCCCCTGCCACTGAGCTCAGCCCATAAACCACTCCCAAACCCCAGCAGAGGCTTCTGTTTTTTGTTCGGGCCAATGAGAAAAGTATAGCTCACTCTTCCTTCCTCCCAGGAGCAGCGCCGGCTGGTTGAAATCCCTGAGCCTGAAACCGAATACCACAGACCCATGAGCCAACTGCAAGTGCCAGCGCGGGGAAAGGCGCGGGCCTCGCTCCCCATCCCCGGGCGAGAGCGACGCTCCCGGTGTCGGGGGAGAGTGGCCCCCGGCAGCATCCCGGCACCGCGGGGGCCCTTCTGCCGGGCCTGGGAGCGGGGCTGGCAGGAGGCAGCAGGAACAATAGCTACCTCGGGGCGCCTCGGCCCGCACCGACAGCGCTCCCACACTGGGGCCCTGCAACTGGAAGCCACGAATTGCACCGCAAGACAAAAGAAACCATTGTCACCCGGGAGGCACCGGCCCGGCTGCCGCCCCCACCCCCGCCTCATCGGCAGCGACCGGCCCCGCCGCGGCGGGGAGGGCCCGGCTGCCCCGCGGGGATGAGCCTTAGCATCTCCTCACGGAGGGCCCCGGCTTCCCTGGGGGTGAGCCCTGGCTGCTCCTGCGGGGATGAACCCGGCTTTCCTCAAGGATGAGCCCCGGTAACCCCCGTCAGGGATGACGAACCCCGGCTTCTCTCGCTCGCAGGGCCCCTCAGCACCCAGCCGTGGCCGCCGCGCCAGCCCTGCCCGTGAAAGGCCGCTCAGAGCCGCCCTGTGCCCGTGCCCTGCCGGGACCAACCTTAGCCCCGTCCCCCTCCTGGGGAGCGGTACCGAGCGCTCCCAGCCCGAGGGAAACAAATAAAATCGTCACACACCGCGCTCAGCGCACCCCGGGCGCGCACCGGGCACTTCAAACGCACATGAAAGGCCCGGCTCATGCCCCGAGGGGGTTACGGTCCGAGTCAGTCACACACAGAAACAACACCCGAGATAAGAGAAGCCAATTTTCTGCCATGCACTGGAGAGTTTGTGAAGTGCCCGCAAATCACACTCTCAGACCACACTGGGACCAAAGTAAGCGACAACACTTCCCTCGTCGCAACCTTGCCCGGTCCCAGCTCCGCTGGAACACCAAGAGTGTGCCGCTGCCACGAGTGGGGACGGCACAGGGACCCCTGTTTGACTTTCCAGATTTTGGCATCCAACAGCTTACAAGCGCTGGAACCTCTGAACTTCAAGAATGAAGAGGTCTGCGCTTTTTTGTTATTGTTGTTGTTTTTTGTTTTTTGGGGTTTTTTGATAGGAAGCTTAAATTTCTGAAGAGGTACCTGCCCCCACAGTGAACTGAACCAAGGTGCCAGCTCACTGCGAGCCAGGCCTGCCTGTCTGCCCCTGGAACAGCAGTTTGGTGTCTGTGAGAGCACAACTCGTTTCTCCATCCTGTGACAAGGCTGTTCAGCTCGAGGGTCACCACAACCTGTTGTAAACACTGGTGGTATTTGAGTTACATGTGTGAAGCTGCAAGTCCTCCAAGTTCTAACCAAAGGATGATTTGACACTCATGCACTGATCTGAATACATCACATTTATTTTGCTAGCTTGGAAGGTGTTAAGGAGAACTTGCATTTATTGGTCTAATTTTGTTTTACTGAATTGTACTTAAAGAGGTTTTGTATCAAAAGCAATCCACAAATGGCATACAAAATGCAGACAAGTCTCTCACATGCGTAAACCAGTGCCAGGTTGCCTTGTGGGACCTGTGAGCTCCCTCGATTCCCTGTCTCCAGAGGCACCCTCAGCTTCTAATTAGACCACAGCTCAGCAGAGCATTTTAGCATCTGTTTAAATCCATCCCTACTTAGTAAAGGAATGAATAGAAAGGAATGGATGGCTGAACAACAGCCTGGGAGAGGGAGAATAGGGCTGAAGACATGCTAACAGAGCAGCATTCTTTTGTGAACAGGTAGATGTTTCACACAAGATACCTCATCCTTAACTGAAGGACAGTAGCAATATAGAGACCTATTACAGCACTGCTTAGGCATTTCAAGCAATAGGAAGAATTTTGAAGGTAAAAAGGATGTTGCAGTGACTAAAGCTTTCGTTTTCATTTGTTCCACAGCACAAACATTACCAAGTTCTTAGAAGTGCCTGTTACTGTTTCATGTCCTGAACAGTAGCTATTCACTGCCACTGCCCTGCAAATAATCTTGCAGGGCTACAAATACAAAACCTAATAAAGAGGACAATAATTTCAGTAGGGCCATCTCTTTTGATAAATGAAAAATCAAATTAGTACTTTTTCTTTTTTTTTTTGGTTGGCTCAGCTGTATCCAGATTGCTTCAGTTCTGGATGAATTGAAATAGAAAAACTAATGTGAGCTTGTTTTGAGCTAACTGAAAATGGTTATGGTGATATAACAAGCTTCTGCCCCTGAAAGCTGATGTTACAACAGCACTGCCTTTTTCTGATGGCTTTTGGTTACGCAGCATCTTCCCACTCTCATCCAGGATCCCATGTCTGAGAGGCTTTTCTCAGGAACTTGCACCCTGGTATGTGAAAGAGGGGACATAAACTATTTCCTCACTTAATTCAGCCCTCTAAGGCTCCTGTGAGGTAAGCAGCCATTTACCTACAGACAGAAAAAGAACTTCATTACCCAGAATTTTTTTAAAAAGTTAATGGTGCAAGTCCAAGTGCGAGGCAGGGTGGTCTCCAGCGCGCGCGGTGCTCCTGGTGACTGAAGCAGCAGATGGAGCGTTCTCTAACTTCACTCCCAGCACGGAACTCGACGTGCAGGAGCCAAGACAGACATTTGTGTCTGGTAATGCCATCTGTGTCTGCGAAACTGCAGCGCTCTCGCTGGAGTGCTTTTTGTTTGTAGGGAACACGTTAATGGTGGGGATGGCATACTGCAAACTCTCGGAATTATGGGAATGCAAAGAACAAGAATGGAATGAATCGATCCCATTTCTGAGCAACAACAGTCATTAATAAAGCATATGGATATTGACGATTCACATAAAAGAATGGGCAGTGTGAAACAAGTGACAGCACTGACTTATGGCTCCACAACTGAACATGGTCTCCTTAATAAGGGCTCAAACCCTCTGGATACTCACAGCAATAGCTGGGACCAGTATCTCTATGGGAAAGTGTCAAGTTGAATTCCCAAACATGGAGAAAGCCAATCTCTTGAGGAGTTCATCTTTAAACCGGACAAGTTCATGGAAGAGCAATCTCTTGAGTCACTGAGCACACAGAAAGAACTTCTACCTCAGGACAGCCCCTGCCTGGACTGCAGTTGAAGTTCAGAAGATAATTTTTAGGAGTGGTGGCATTTTACGCTCACACCGTTCTCACACTCCTGCCAGGGCATCAGTGCCAGCACCCAACAGCAGACAGGTTACTGAGAGCCACAGATCTTTGTTCTGACCTGGTACAGCTTCTCTTGTGCTCACAGACTGTCACTGTTTGTTACTGGTTTTAGCTTTATGGCTTCTTCAGACTGATGAGGGGTTTGTGCCAACAGTGCTGTAAATCATCCTTCTCTAGTCTTTCTGTGAGATGACACTCAGTAGCAACATCTTTGTCACTCCAGCTGCATCACCCTCGCCTTTAACACTCATGACTGGTAACTCCTTTTCTCAACATCAAACTCTATTGTCACATTTCAAACGTTCACAGTCTTTCAGTGTTTAG
This sequence comes from Rhipidura dahli, assembly GCA_013399225.1. NCBI lineage: Eukaryota > Metazoa > Chordata > Aves > Passeriformes > Rhipiduridae > Rhipidura > Rhipidura dahli. Next base: position 409,057 of record VXAC01000636.1, on the reverse strand, counting down.
CTTCCCTGCACCTATCACATCTACTAGTTTATCAAGCTGTCAACCTCCACCTTCCCTTTGCCAGTGACAGCAACCTCCATGGCTCCATGGCTCCATGTCTGCTTCTTCATCAGGCACCTCCTGCCTTTCTACCAGGCCACCCTCCACAAATGGGAAAAACTCCATGTCAAAATCTGTTGAATTGGTACGTCTCTAAAATGCCTTTGAAACCTACCATCTGGCATTTCATGATGCAAGCAGTGAACTGCAAGCATATACTCTGCTTTTTCGCTAAATTCTGTTAGTCATGTTGCTACCTTATCCTTCAAACCATCTCTGCCTTGTTCTGTTTACTTGCTACATCTTTTTCAGCATCTGGAGTGTGCCTGCTCCAGGAAAGGAATAATTTTCTTTACTTTTTACCTTGTACCATCCATGAATCCTTAGGCCCTGAATCATGATTCAGTTTCCTAGCTCTGGCAAATTATAAATAATGTTATTTAGCTGACTTACCACTTGGCAAGCAAGTGCTGCTCTGCCACTGGTTTATTGTGTGACCTCAGGCAAGTCACTCAGGACATTTCCAAATGCATGGGGCACTCCAATCCACAATTAGTTACCCTAATGAGCAGTTTGATCCTTTCAAAATGTAAGAATATCTTCAGCTTCCACTGAAATCAGTGGTGCTGAGGATGTTCCCCAAGTGCCTGTCACAGAGTCTCTTCTTTTATGAAGACCTTTACCTTCCAAAATGTTTATTTTTACAGAATAAGAATAAATGCTACTTATTACTTCCTGACTGCACACTCCTTTGTATCTGTTAGTACCAATCTGTTTTACAGTTTGGAAGGAGTTCTGAGTGATTTGCAGAACACCAGTGGTCGGTTCAACAGCAGAGCCTGGGATGTTGCCAGCATTTGGTCTGGCCAATAAAACACAAACAGCAGTGAAGGGTTTCCAGGACTACCTGGTGTTCATCAGCCATACAGGTCATTACATCATTATAGGAACCCCTATCTCAGCTGTGCTCATTCCCATTAAACTTGCAGTGCACATTTTGAGGCCCCCAAATAGTTCCTTTTTCCAGTCATCACGGAAGAAGTTTCAAGGAAGACATTAAAGCAGAAGAAACAGTGAGGTGAGCCTATGCTTGCCCAAGAACTACAGCTGAAATAGGCAGAACCAGGACCAACTGCTCTTGTGTTCAGTCTCAAACCTGCCCTGAGCAGGTCCTGATCCTGGATAGTCAGTCCAATATTTGACCTTGCTCTTGAAAAAGTGAATAGAAAACTAAACTGGCAGGAAGGGCAGTGACAGAGTTTCTGGGAAGTCACACACACCTATTAATAAATTGACTTGAAGCTCATTTCAGAAAACATTTCCCAGCTAGTAACATCTGTCATTAGCAGTTTAGAACCTGGGAAGGATCTGAGCCCAGCCTACAGCAGGACTCTGACTACACTGTGGGACATATCTGTGTGAAGTGATTTCTTTGGGCAGCACTTTCAGAGAATTTACTACTTAAGGTCAGTCTGCCACTTTCAAAACAGAGTTGCTTAAAACTGAAAAATAAAAAAGCACTTTTTTAAGATTCTTGATTAAAGACTGGATTCAGCAAAGTTAAAGAGCAGAGTTTTTAAAGACTTACTTTTTCACTTTGGGGTATTTCATCTCTGAAATAGCATTGGTAGCATCCGTCTGTCTCTCCTTCAAATGCTGTGGCCACATATTATCCACCCAGTCGACTAAATCCACCTGAAACACCACCAAAATCAACTGTTAGCTCCTGAACACATGGTAGGACATACTCTTGTTGGCTAAAACTCCTCCAGTGACAGCAGCAGATGCTCACAGGCAGGGAGAACCTTGCTGTTCAGCAAAAGTCCCGTGCACCCAACTTGTTAAGGTGCAGCATTTTATCACCACAACTCAGCCCTTTAAAACCCAGGGGAAGGAGAGTTTTACAGGCAGTTTACCTGGAGGCAAATTTTGTCTCATGGGCACCTGTGAGCACCTTCTCTTGTATTCTGTCTGTGGCATTTTTGTAGCAAACAGCCTAGAAATTGCATTTAGGAACATTAAAATGCAAACATAAAAGGGACTATGCTATTCTAATATCTTCCATTTCAAGGAGGAAATAGGACTGATTCAATGAATATCACAACTGTATGTGAAAACAAAACTTGGTTACTGCCCTGATTCTGAGATAATTCCCATATTCTGATATTGCAACCCAGAGTTTACACAGCAGGGAACCTAAATCAGGTATTTCTGTCTTACGTGGGCTCAAAACTCTGCAGAATTCAAGGGAATGTCTTACACAAAATATATGGGAGCTGACTTTAGGTACTGGACTTCCACAACACCCTCTCTTATACTCCCATGGGAATGCAAATCCCTCTTCCGGTGAAATCTAAATATTCCCGTTTTACAAACAACTGTGCACTCGGGTCATTTTCAACAGCTATGAAATAACCATTTACAAGAAATAACAGGTACCTAACTGCATTTTTAATTTCTAAGCACCCAGGAAATTTGCACAGATGTTTTAAAAGCTCGCTGAGCACAATGTGTTTGGGCAAACCGGGATCAATTGAACACCAGAAACTCCCCAGAGCACCTTCAAATTGCCTGCTAAGTGTCTGAACGACAGCAAAAATCTGAGTGAACTTCTAAATATGTGTTTAATATTCAATTTGTGATCCGTGTTTAAAAGAACAAAGAAGTCTAGTTAAGAATTACTTCTACAAATCAGCAATTAGAGCTGATTTGTGACCTGTTCAGGCAGAAGTGTGGTGTTCATAGTGTCTTCTTGGGTAAGAGATGTCCAGAGCAAAAAAACTGCTGCTGTAACTAGAAAAGGACTTAAAAACCAGGCGAAAAGTGTCTGAAAACAAAACATCATAGAGCTGTAGTTTCACACCCAGCCACATGCTAGCACAGCACACATGACTACATTTCAGAGACGAGTGAAATCATCTTTACTAATAAGGTCACAGTTTCATGCCAGTGACTCCATTGGGAATAAAATCACAAAAGCCCTCTACCTTTAAAAAGTATGTCCAAATCTACCCCCTTCCTCTACTGCCAGTTCTGACATAGCAGTGATTATGCTGATTTAATTATGTATACATTTCTACACTTAACAATGGTGTTTCCAACTTTTTTGCTTTGGAACTCCCAGAACATTTTTTGGGTAAAAGGAGGGCTCATGTATAATGAATCCAAGCTTCTTGATAGTTTAAGCTTGCGTCGAGGAGGAAAAAATACTAGATAGGTATTTAATTTTGGATGAAGTTTTCCCTAAATACCTTGAGAGGAACTGTGTATCTGTGCAAATTGCATGATTAACAGCTCATCAGGTACCTAATTCCTGTAAATGAAATTCCACTGTCAAGGAGACCAGCTTTCTACTTGGCTAAAAATGAGATCCTAATACCAAACGAGCAGGAGTTCTGGGCACTTCCCATCACCTTGTTTAAACTCCATGGTTTATTTCTGGGAAGAAGCTGAAATAAAGGGCTCCCTTACCACGTTGGGGCGCTTGACAATGTTCTCCAGCTTGGTGTGACTGAATTCCAGGCTGATGACGTTGTAGAGCTTCTCCCGCTGGGCCTCTGGGGTCTCGTAGTACCTCACAAACTGAGACATGCTCATCTCCACTCCTCTCTGTGTGTTCACATCCATCACATCCACAATCCGGCGGCTTCCTGCAAACACAGCAGCAGTCTCAAAACATCTGCCTTGGCTTTATTTATGGATATATACATATATGTATGCATATTATTTTATATATCTACATATATATATATCAGTTCTCAGTGACTGCAGGGAAACTGCAGGAAAAGAGGATAAGAGACCAGTACCAGCCCCTCCATGGCTCCTAAGAATCTCAAACAGTGAGCAAGGAACTAACTTGGAACTGCACTTTTTGCCCAGTATGACACTGAACAGGTCACATGGTGCTTCACAGAGATGGAAAGAGCAGTTTCCTCCTTTATGTGAATTGATGTGAGCAGAAGTACATTAAAAACTATGAAGAAGTGATACAATATGGTAGCAGGGGGCAGGCAAGACAAATAGCTCTCCAAACTGTACTACAATTTTCTAAACATCCATATGTCTCTCAAGATGCTTTTACTCGTGTACAAAAACTATCCACAAAGAGCAAAAACTGTCTTGCATCACTGGATACTGTAAACTGCTGAATATTCCCAATTCCAGTCAGCACTAAATGCCATAGAGGAGTGAGCCCCCACTTTGGAGCTCTCAACTAAAACTACAGGACATACTTTCAGCTCCTCAAGTGGCGGACATACAAGTCTCATTAGCACCAGAATGTTGAGCAGCAGTTTTAGTCGAGCCTTCAGCTTTACAAAGATTAATCCACAATCTTCTCTTCGCCCAACTGGAAGGTTTCACCTCTCCCAGCAATTTTATCATCCTAATTAGCAGTTCATTTGTGTGTGAGTGAACAGGAGCCCATGAGAGACATGCCTCATTTCCAGGAGAGGTTTCCAGCAAACAAACTCAAACAACACTTCCAAAAAATCTATCCAAAACCATTTTCACCGCCGAAGAAATAACTCAAAGTAAATTGCATTAAAACAAAATGTAGGGCTCGTATGCACCATCAGAGGGAATTATTAATAATTACAGCACCTGGCCTATCGTGTGCTTGGGAGCAGTATTTCAGCAAGAGTGATAGCTTGGATTGCAGCTCTCCATTACAAACATCCTTAGCCCCGAGAGCCATGACAGTGACAGATGTGATAATGATTCTGCAAAAGAACTCAAGACCATAAAGCTCTGAAATCAAAAAGAAAAATTTATATAGTGTAAATCTGGAATAGTCCCATCAGCCTGTCAGTCAAACTCCGCATTCCAAGGCCAGGGAACAGGATCCTATCCTTGGGCTGGGCTCGGGACTGTCTGGAGTGTTGCCACCTTGAGGCAGGATGAGGAGAGTTTAGTTATGTGTGGAAAAGCACAAGAGTCCTTAAATTTGGTATCTGCATGTTTGAAACAACATATATAAAATCTAGTTATGGATTGGGGGTGGGGGGTCGTTGTGGTTTTTTTAATGGTAAATTTTTTTATCTGGGAGAATGGTCTTTTTTTCAATCCCACAGGTCAGCAGCTGGGGTGGAGTTAAACAGGCCCCTAATGAAAGTCATCCTGATCTCTGCTTCCAGAGCCCGGGATCAAAGCGATGGCTGCAGCCTGGAGGGGTTAAGGACACAGATACTGAAAAATTCCATTTGAAGGGCTACGTGGCTGAGCCTGGGATCTGCCATATTTTAGTCTAGGTTTGATCTCAGCTTTGCTGGAAGCAACCTTGTAGAGCCTCTCAATTATCCTTTCCAAAAGAAAAATCAGCAGTTACCTGATGAATTAAGAGTATGAGGAGCAGTTCAATAGCAGGTTTGTTAAATGAACACGATTATCAATTACAGGCAGAAGAGCTTAAGATTTGAATTGATAATCTCTTGACTTCCAAATTAAAGAGTAATTTGAGGGGATGTTTTTCTCTTAAGCCACAGTACTGTCAAACAAGCCCATACATAATGATTCTTGGAGTACTGCTCACAGAATTTGAGATGTATAATTACAGGTTCACATCCTGAGTTTCACTGCCCACTGCACAGCAGCTCTGGCTCACTGCCAGCTTTATCTCTTCTGTCCTGAAAAGATTCAGCTCTTTCTTCTATCTCCTGTTCCTAGTACAAGGTGAAAAAATATCATCTAAGTAAAGAACAAGGGAAAGAAGCACCCAGAGTCTCCAAAAAGTGGTGGCAGGCTGAGAGATCTCAGGTCTGGATTTCTGAGCACAGGCATTTTACCATGATCCATTTCAGTTAACCAATTCCTAGGCATGCCCTTGCCACACTCTCACCGTGTTCTCAAAGAAGGGACCCCACTCAATCAAGCCTGGGGCAGCCCAGCAGGATCTCAGTAACCCTAGCAGCCTCTTGCCCTTGTTCCCACCAGTCCCTCACTTCAGCTCATCACCCACTGGACATGGAGTAACAGACACCTGGAGCCCTGGCAAAGTCTCTTCCCGCTGACATGGGGAGTTTCAGTGCACCGTGCACCCTTGACTTCCCTGGATGTTTTGCCCGTAGAACTCTGGACTGGGCAATGTGGGATTAAGAGGCACTGCTTCATCTCTGGCAGCAGATGTGAATCAGAGGCAGAGTGGTGATGCTGGGGGATTTTACAGCCTAAAGAAACATCTTCCTCTCCTGCTGCTTGCTCATGGAGCACAAGTGAATCCCCAAAGGATCACAAAGACAGTAACTAAGAAACAAGCTAGTGCCATCTCTGACAAGGGGAACAGACGACAGCAAGAAGGAGACAGAAGAATCAATTGCAGGGATGTAAGCTGGAAAATAAAATCCATCAGGATGAGCTACAGAAGAACTATGCAGCTGGTGCTTTGTTCTGGGCTTCTTGGTAAAACAAGAGCAACAGGGAAGCAAACCTTGTCCACTTGTCAGAGAGAGAACTGCACTCCAGGAATGCAGGTTACACAAGCACCTTCACTGCATAACGATTTTCCAGAGAGGGAACAGGGAATGGGAAATACTGGAACTATAAAAACCTCCTCTGTGGTCCAACAGCTGCCATTTCCTATTTCTAACCAGGTGAAGCACTGCCTTCCCCTGCCCTGAGCTTCAGGTTATCCAAGCTGCCAGACTCCAATATTCGGAATAGCCCATCATCTCCCATGACGTGGGTTTAGCATGGATATTTGGAGCAGTGGAAGAAAATGTGAACCACACAGTAGAGTATGAGAAATGCACAGGAGGTGTGAATCAGAGCTGCAAACAACACCAGAGTTTTCTAGGCTGTGGTCTCTTCTCCAGCACAGCATCAGCAGGAAAAGGTGCAACTCACCCACGGCAGAAGAAAGAGTCCTTTCTGTAAGAATGATTACCAAGCCGGTCCATTAAGAGGATAAAGCTACCTTGGGGAATTATTTTAACCCTCTGTGTCTGAATTGAGATCTGTGCTGAAGGTACAATATAGTGTTGACAACCAGAAACCAACCTCCAGTGCCGAGGGACCGGCCCACCGGTCCTGCCTAATCTTTATGCTTCTTACAAGGAAAAAAATCCTTGGTTTGTAAAGCAGGATTTTTGGCAGAGCCTCAGGAAATCTGCCAGCCTCGCTAGCGGGTTAATTGTACCTAAAGACTGAGGCTTTGACTTGCATCCCAGTTAATCCCTCCGGAGCTCCCGGAGCTGGAAGCACGTATTCTTCTGCTGACCACGGGAGACTATTATGATATCCCCTGCTAACTGAGAGGGATGTGAAGCCGAGCAGTAACTCCTTGTTTAAGTGGAGCTATTCCCGACATTCCCTGCATTTCAGAGCGAGGGTACGAACAAGTTAAAGAGACGCGTCCCGATCCCATCACTCCCAGTGCCACCAGAGGGCACAGAAGAACAAAGGGAAGCGAGCCCGGACATCGCACACGGCTCTCCCCCGCACCTCCTCACCCAGCACCTTCCACCTTCCGGGCCCCCAGGAAAGGCGTACGCCAAGGATCCCGCTTTGCAGAGCTCTCTGCCTTCCCTCCTCCCCCTCGGCCAGGTCTCTGTCCCCAGTGTCACTCTGGCTGTGCAGCAGGAGCATTTTCAGTGGGGTCACAGCATCTCCTCCTTACGGAGGTGTAAAAGTGCCGTGCCGGACAGGAACCTTCCCCTCGGCCCCTGTGTAGCTTTGTCACTGGATGTAAAAGTGCCGAACCGCAGTGAGCCGCGCTGGGGGCTGTTTGACCCAGCGAACGGTGCGCAGGGCAGGGCCGCAGGAACTGCGGAACCGCTCAATGCTGCGGGACTTGGCTGGAGAAAGGGGCTCAGGGCAGATCATGTGTTTTAGTGGCTTGTAGAGAACTGATCAGTATCCTTACACCTACTCAAGCCATAATTTCTAGTGATTCTTAGAAGTTTCTATGTGAAAAGGACATAGAAAAAAATCCTTGTACAAAGAAGCATTTTACCTCTAATATTTTATACAGCATACCAATACATTAACCCAGCATACTCCAGGTGGCTGAAAACATAGAGCACAAAAAAAACCCCAAACAATTATAGAAAGAAAAATAATACAAGGTCTAAGAAAAGTGGGACAGGATCTAACTTTGGTGAAAATCTTACGTTTTATTTATCTATCAAATTTATTTTAAGACCATTAATCATTTCCTAAAACGTCTCAACATAAAATATATCTAACAGTAACAATACAGAAAAATGTTACAAAAATTGTAACCTTTCTGCCCTCTGAGACCTCATCAGCAGCCCATAATGAGGAAAACTTTGGCCTTGATTTCCCTCATACTTGGCAGTTAGGAAATGGAAGAAGACCTTCAACTACACTCACATCACCAATCAACATGTGCCCTTCACCAGCAATCCTGCAGCTCCCCTCTGGTCTAGAAGGGTATTTGAAGGTGTCAGAGGGTTGGTAACACCCCCCCCCCCACATCTTGTACCCACACTTATGAGGACATCTGAAGAAATATACAGCTATGATTACATCAAACCTCCAAAACATGCTGGAATTAATGTATATTTTTATGTAAAGGCAATACACTTGAAGGTAATTTTGAACTAAGGTATTTTATGACACTAAACATAACAACTACCATAAAATATTTAGGATTTTGGGTGGTATCACTCCCAAATAAAACAGCTCATTTCTAGTTTGGATGAACTAAAGCAGAGGATGCTTATTGCAGAAATGCAGTGTGACTATGGGGAGTTTTTCTAAAATAGCTTTCTATTTTCTTTGTTCTGATTGATTTTCCCACAAGGAAAATTCATCTTTAAATCCACCTGTAGACAGAGGCTTTGAGATGCCTGTGACCACACCAACACATCACTTCAATTTCGTCCTGACATCATGGAAATACATTCTCTTGAAAGGCTGTATTTTTGTTGTAGTGTTCATTCAAAGCAGATTTATTGCTGTTTATATCTGGACGTGAACATGACTGTTTTTAGCAAAACTGTCCCAGTTTAACGAAGATTTTTTTAAAGAGTTCGCCTCTGTTAGGCAAAGGACAAACTTAAAGAGAACTCAAACAGGAAGTTCAGCTCTAAAAATAGAACTGGTTCTACTTCCAAAATGGCAAGTCAGCGGACGTGCTGAACACAGGCAAATGAGTGTTATAATATTTCATTTTTACTTCTAGGAGAGAAAAAAAAAAGGCATAATGAGAGAGCATCAAATGCCTTCTTTTTATTTATTTTATTACACAAAAGCCCAAATTGTGGCTCAAAGCTCATTCACCTGACACTTCTGATGCACAGAGCCCCAGTGGAAACTTGTGACAGAGGCGGAAGGCTACATCCATCACAGCTTAGCCCAGCACTGGTTAGTGCTGAGAGCTAAACAAGCACCAAAAAAATGTAAAAATGATAAATGTATATATATATTCCTCCACCTTTCTGCAAGGGAGAAAGACAGTGTGAGTTTTCTGCCAGTTCAACTTCCTGAACCACCTCACTACAAGAAAGAGGAAAGCCTGTGCCAGCACACAGGAGGGGATGGGAGAGCAATGCCAGAAGTGAGGAGAGAAGGAAGAGAATGAGCAGGACATCAGTTTAGACCTGCTTAATTGGCATGGCAAAAAAAGCAAATTGTTGGATGCAATAGGGAGCACAAGAACAGAGACACTTCCCCTGGTCACATAACAGGCAGCAGCAGCAAAACTAGAGGCCAGTTTAGATGACAAAGAGATGGTCTGGCACCAGAGCCTGGTACTGGTGTTAAGGAAGAAGTTTCTATTTCCAGTCTATCAGGAACACTGGGTAAGTTTTAACCTCTGTCTGCCCTAGGTCCTGGTTTCATGATACAAACTGTTCACCAATACTCAAGAAACTGATGAGGCTTAAATAATTTTTTTAAGCGGGGTCAGCTCCCTGCCTGTTTCCCAGCACAGTTCCACAAACATCAGGGCAAGGATGTGCAGCCAGCACCAGCGCTGTGGGAAATCCCATGGTGACACCAACCACAGCCCCAGCTCCCTCCTGCTATTACAGACTGCAGCTTTTCTTCTTAAACAATAAGCTGTTTAAGAGGCACAAAACCAGTGAGTGTTAAATGAAGCAACATCCTCTGAAAGTCTGCAATACAACACTTTAATAGACAGAGATTTCCACTTCATTCATGCGCTGCTCCACCTTAACACTGGTGGATGCCAAAGTCCCAAAGGATTCCTTCAGAGCTGCTACAAACCCCTTCAATTTTCAACAAATTAGAGCCCTCAGACTGTAGGAAAATCACTAATGGAACCTTCACTTGAAAAAAATCCATTCAGAAACTCTGATATCCAGTTACTAATTTTAATTCTGCCCAGGAGAGAACACAGTGCAGCTCCACAACTTTGTAATTCTTCCTAGCCCTGAGCAAACGTGCAGCAGGTCAGAAATCCCATTAAGCTGTCTGATTGACACATGGGACTGCTGGTGTCCCAGAAAGAAGGGATAGATTCCATGGGAAACCAAAAAAACCCCACCTGTCAAGTTCTACTGGTCCTGTTTACAGCAAAATGTGTTGATCTCTTTATCACTATTGGTTCATGGTTGGCAAGAGTATGCTAAGAGTACTTGCTCGAGTCTGGAAGGATTTATTTGTACTTCCTCACAAGTTTCTCTGGAACTAGGGAGCAATACAAGTTCTGTGCAGTACAGCAGCCTCACCAAAGAAAGAGGGATACAGAGAAAACAGGAGAGGTCGCTCAAGGGAAAAGAAAGAAAAAAGTACAAAGACAAAAAGATGAGCCAATAAACCTCCGGTGCTGTACTTTGGAAAAAGAAACCTGCTAGACAGAATTGGAATCAATCATTTCAATGAAATAGCACATTTTATTTTATTTTATTTTTATTGTCCAGATGTTTCCTCTTTGCAGTACTCAAATTTAAAAATAAATGCAGCAGCTAGAAGTCTGTCCAGCTCATACCAACAGTACTTAAAAACCCTTTTGTTGACAGACCATTGGTTTGACTCCATCTGAGCTTACAGGCACTGGGAAATTATCATTTTCAGTGGTAATATTTATTTGCTGGTTTTAGGCCTGACTTAGCACATTTCCCAATTTAAAGCATGAAGCATGTTGACAGTCCCGACAGAATGACTGTGAGGAATTTGACTTTAAAAACAAAGCATTTTTAAAAGATAGTGTGAGTTTTTAAAACAAACTTTGTTCACAAAACAACATGATGGAGGAAACAATTTATTTTTATGGCCTGGATCTCAAACACATGTTTCTGAATAACATCTGAGACAAATCAGTGGGACCCTGATGTAAGCTGCTTTCTGACTCTCCATTTTTCCTCATGGAAAAGTTTGTAGGCAGGTACATAACTCAGCTCCCTGAAAACACAGGTTTTGAGTTTGTAGCCTCAGATCAATGGAAATAGCACTGACATGCAATTGTTTTACAGTCACTTGTGAGGAACATCCAAGTTTAGCCTCCTCCTGCAAGGAGCCATCCTTATCTCCTGCTTCAAGGTGCAGGAGATAGCTATCCTCTCAGCTATCAGAGACATGTAGGATCTGGGGATCAAGGGATCTGAGTCCCTTGATGAACTCAGGGTGTGACCTGCAGGGTCCAGAGGCTGAGGTACCCTCAGTCTGAATTCTCGCAGCCTGAGGAACACGTTCACAAGTTGGTATAAAACTACACAGACACTGGCCTTCCTAACTAGGAGAACAAGGAGGATGTTTCATTAACTTGGTTCTCTTAATATTCCAACAGTCCCATTTACATGAAAAGGAAAAAAGCAGAACCCAGAGAGCAGGCCAGGCACAGATCACATAGTGGGGCACAAAATCCCAGTGAGCAGTAAAAGGAGAAATCTTACAATGAATGGAAATATTTCCTCCAAGTACCTCCCCTCCCATGAGATCAGTGATGACTCCTCTCCCCTGAAAGAGCCTGGTCCAATGTGTTTTGAAAAATGCATTATTTGGGCACCAGGAGCAGAGCACAGACCTCGCTGCTTCCTCCTTGTCCCTCCCCACAAGACTCCTGGAGACACAGCCGTTAATGACTCCTGACTCAGCTCTTCTGCTCTTCCCAACGTGGCATTCCCATTCACAGGACAAATCCCCACACCAGGGGAGAACCATACATCTTAATCAAGACTTAGATGCAAGTCTGGGGGCAGACTTTTGCACTTCCTTTGAGCAGCCAGTTTAATTTTGGGAAGTGCTCCTTACAACAGAGCCTCTCTAATGAGCCTCCTGCCTAACTCCTCTCGGTCTCCAATTTCACAACTTCCTTGAAACAAATGGAGCGTTGCTCTATAGAAAAAGCAACACTGGGTCCCTATTCAGCAGAAATGATGGAAAGTTTTCTGAGCTGCAGTGTGTGGCTGCTTTGTCCTTCTTTTGTATCTACATGGCTAATTTTCTTTCACAGGATGGAGAACTGTACATTGATTAAGACAAAATTTCCCCTACTTGCCCGCAGACCACACTACGAGCCTCTCGACTCGCTTTGTAGTTGGATGTGAATTCAACCATGATACAATTTTCAGAACAGATCGATTTGAGAGGAGCAGCAAACACGCAGGAGGAATGAACCAAAAAATCACTAGGAATCAGCTACTCAGGGACACTTCTCTGATTTGCTTTCAGCTTTTTTGAGTAGCTGCTAACAAAAAGCTGAACATTTGCACAGCCAGCTCAGAGACCATTGTGCTGGCACACCACAAGAAATGTATGCTAATGTAAAAGGAGTGTTTTACATGGTCTCTGCCCTCCCTCCTGCCTTTACCCACCTGACCTGCAGTCACCACCAGCACCACAATTTTCTCTTCCATGGAAACACCGCTTATGATTCTTGATTCAGTACTGAATGAAATTTATATATGTGTATGTGAATACATCTATAAATGTGTGTACAGTTTTTAATAGATATATAAAACATGTTTTCTAAAGCCAGAATAATTATTACCAGCAATGTTTACATCTCTTTCTATTCCTTTTTCAATATCACCTACTTCCAGAAGCATGGATTAGGGGGGGTTCTTGTCTCTCTGTGGAGTACCTGGCATACATATTCTCATTTTAGCTGGAATTTCTGGGGACTACAGCAGCGTGTATATTTAAAAGAACAGAAATGGCTGGATGAAAGATGCAGAGCCTCACATAGCTTATGGCTGTTAGGTACATTTGATGGACAGTAATCCTTTCTGTCCCAACTGAATTTAAATTATTTACATCAGCCTGCTTACATTAACTAGTCAGGGAGCTTGTTCTTCCCCACCACAGTCCCTGCATAAAGAGGCCATGGCTTGCCACATTCACCACATCATTTACAGTTTACAGGAAAACTGGAAACTGAGACTCCCCAAATTCTGATTTTAACAGATCACCTTTCAGTCTGGTTCCCAACCTGGGAAAACAAGGCCACACTTTCTGCTGTGCACCACTACACTGCAGAACTGCAGTTCCTCCTAGGATGAGGAAAATGTTGCAATACCAAAATTCACAAACTTTGCTTGGGGCTCTCCCCTGTGGAAAAAAATCTAAGCAGAGAGGGAAATACTCCTCTGCAGGTCTGATTTCATCCACTGATGTTAAAGAAAGCTCACATCCTCACTTCACTATGCATATGATGTGCACTATGATGCACTTAGTGAATAAACCATGAGCAGATGTGTAACAGCACACAACATCTCCTCCAGAACTTGTCAGCAGCATGAGGGAAGGCTGACCTGCACTTGCAGTGCCAACCCCCCCCCTCCCTTTAATAGGACTTTTCCCTTGAAAATATCAGGGATTTAGTGATGTAATTTATTCCATTATCTTGCACCACTGACACCATGATTATGAACTCATGGCTGAGGCAGAGACCTTCACACATATTTCTTTAAACAGTCAATTTACAACAGAAATTTTTGGCTCAGCTCCTGTTCTTTTGGTGTTTCTAATGAGAAGGCAAATCCCAGCAATAATCAAGTATTTCTTCAGCTACTCCCACCAAAGAAAGCAACAGGATACGTAGAGCCTTGGTTTTCCTTTCACCCTTTGTCTTGAGATCAAAGCCTGCTGCCAGGTCTTTAGGGATTTGACAGAATCACAGGAATCAAATATTGAAATGATCTATTAGGTCCCATCTTGTGCATCATCTCCTTGGGCCAGATGAATTGGTCTCTGCAACAGTTACTGGAGCTTGCTCATGTTTGCTCTTTACTGCCATACCTCAGTGCACAAATTGTATCACAATTAAAAGCTTTGCTGCTTTCAACTTTACTTGGATTCTTTATACAAGATGAAAACACCAAAGCCTTTTACTGCAGTTTGTGAACACAGCAACCGAACATTTCCTACGCTTGTGAGCATCATGGCCCAGTCCAGTCTACAGCATCAGATTTTAATAGCAAAATACATGACTGATGACACATCCTTTGCTGCTCCTACACTTATTTTTTTTGAATTCTATAAATAAACCCTTAGTGAGTTAGTTAAATAAAATCAATCAGTGAGTTGATGTCAGTTGTTAGACCACCCTATGAATAGTCTAAGTCCTGTACTTGCACTGTTCCCACTGATACAATGCCTGGCTGGGCACGGTGAATTCCATAGGACAATGCTGCTGATCCTACAGAAGTGACCGCTGTGGTCACAACTTTAACCTCTTCAGCTCAGAGACCACAATAACCCAAAGTCTCTTTTCTTTCTGACAATGTTTGAAATCTCCCCTTTTGCCACTTGCTGGGATTGCAAGCTCCACTTTAGGGGTGCACAACAAATACCTACCCTGGCACACAAAGCTACACCAGCCCAGAGAGGGAGGAGGTGATTCACATCACAAACCCAGCACCACTTTCATTCATTTAGTTTTTTATTTACTTTATTTAGGTACGAGTGTAAAAGCTGGGATTCAATAGCCTTAGACTGTGAGCCTGTGGCAAGCAAACTGAAAAGAGGTCAGCTAAAAATTAGAAATGAAAGCAAATACATCCAGACTGGCCATTACTGCTTAGAGAGAGACACTGTGCTCATGCAGGGACTGCACACCTACCCAGGAAGCTCCTGGGCAGACTGGGACAACCAAGGGAAACAAAGGCAGTGCAGAGTCACAAGGGGTGGCACTGTAGATGCCACAGAGAAGTAGATACTCTTCTCAATTCATCCAGTGATGACCAAAGAAAACCACTAAAATATATATATATATATAAAGAAGTAATCAAAGAAAGAGCAAGGAGCTCAGAGTGATAGACTGAGGCACACATCCATGAGCACTTCCTCTTTCTCTTTCCCTTACATGGTTCATGGCTTCCAAAAGTATTCAGGGCTGCCAGCTTCAAATTATGTGATGTCCATGAAGGATAATATAAAGACAAAATTCAAACAAATGACAAAATGGAATGCTTTGGTTTTCCGACATCAAAGACTGAAACAAATGAGTGCATTCAGTCCTTGAATTCAGGAGTGGCAAAGGCTGGAGAGCATCCACAGCGACCAGGAAAGCCCTGGCTTTCAGCAGCTTGCTGAGTAAGGCAGGCACCTTTCTCCCTGCTCAGCCCCAGCAAGTGATTGCCCTTGTTCTCCAGAGTGACTGGCACAGAGCATTCACACAGGTACTGATGTACAGAGAGCCAAGCTGATAGTCTGGGAAAACACACTTTTGCTTTTCTGCCCATCTATAACAGGCACCCCTGCAGAAATAACACTTCACCAAAGTTTTCATGCAGATGTGGCAGATGTTTAAGGACACTCTAAGAGGGCCAATGACCCTCAATCAAATTTTAAAACTGCTTATGAAGATTTGACAGTGACATTCTGCCCTTCAGAATTAGCAATCAAATCTACCTTATGCAATGAAATTACAAAGCTTAAGAGTTATTAAATTACAACAGAGCTTTACATCTTTCAAGAGTTGTCTCAAGTTCCTAAGCAGGCCAGGAATTCCTTTCCACTTCTCCATTTGTATTCTTGGCTCACAGCCATTTCAGAGATGAGACATTTCCAACTGCTGAAATTAATCTATCATCTCAGGTTTTACAGAGCATCCAGGATATGGTTTGTATGGAGGTGGGAGTCTGGCTATAGACGTGGACGGGTCTGTAAAGTGAGGCTACTGTAGGGCAGGATGTTTCATGCACACCTGTTACACGTAGGTGCACAATCAGGCGCTCGTGTCAGAAGCAGGAGGTCATGAACATCACCAAACTAAATTACAGCTGGTCACTGCATTTTTAAAGCCAAGAAAACAGAAAAATCCATCAAGCAATGGCAATGTTTCTTTGGAAGTCTGGCAAAAGACTAAAAAATAGACACCTAAGCTCAAGTAAACACAAACAACAATCAAAAACCCATCCTTTTTTAATTCTCCTTATTATTGGCCCAGGCCAGAGTTTTCAAAGAGAGATTTAAAAGCTTGATGTTATTTCCCTGTGACTTTTAGTTTCTCTCCTGTGAAGATGGTACAACAGTCATGTTAGAAATAGAAAGTAAGATTTCAGAAGAGTTTGGGACCAAAGGCTCATTAATTTCCCATGGAATTTATGTGCTTTGGAGAAACCCAGCACCATATCCTTAAAGGGTTCTGTAGCAAATGTGCTTCCTCTGATTCAAAGAAGAAAAGAGAACAAATGAGGGGTTTAAATAGCACCAGCAAACTATAATGATAAGCACTTAAAAACCCAACAAGTTTACACAGAACACAATATTTTTCAGACTGTGTTCTCTCTCTGTTGACTCCCACACACAATCAGATGCAGAGAGTTGTGATCATTCCATTTCACATTTACCAAACATCCTTCCCTCCCCAGGTTCTGCAAGGGATTGACTAAGTTTTGAATATACCACGCATTGGAAATGCAAACCTGGAGGTTCAGGCAGATCTGAGGGATATGCTAAAAAAATGCAGGGACAATGACATATTAACATCTCCAGTGACAGGAGAAGTTAATAAAACAAGATTTTCATCTGCTTTATTTGAACATTAGATAGTGAGTGTAGAACATGTACTAACCTAAAACTAGAAAAAAATACCAGCAATGATATGCAATAGGAAGATGCTCACTAGTGTTTCCAGAAGTAATTAACAGATAATTTTAAAATTTGGCATGGAGACAGGCATTCCCCCATGTGCTCTTAGTGTCAATGTGGCTGTTCCATCCAGCACAAATTCCACAGCAAGAAAAAACTATTTGCCATACGAACTGTGATTTTTCAGGTGCAACTTTCAGTCTATTTCCCAAATATTTTAGATCTTTTGAATCAGAGTTTCCACGTGTAATGCCAAAAGTTATCAACTGTATTATAAAAAGGGCAGGTGACAATGTTCTGGACCACTTATGGGCTCAGCACAATAACTCCAAAGGGAGTTTGACCAAACACGATATGAAAGGACCCAAGATGTGATATCCAGCCAAGAGCAGGTACAGGGATTGCTGATCCAGCTGTGATCAGGCACGCTTTTACATTAAACTCAATCTCAAAGTTAATTGAAAGTGTTATTTCTGCTCCATTGTTTCATAAATGCAATTTTATTTATAAATATCCTCCCGCTTTGCTGGCCATGTACACAGGAATCTCCACCCCCTAATACTTCAAAGGACATCAGTCTTGAGGAAATGCAACTCCCACACTTTGACTGTTACACAGGAAAAACACTGTTGTTATGCAACACTACGCTGTTCCGAAACATCTCAGCGTCAGACCCTCAGCTCCAGCAGCCTCAGAGACAGGAATGGCAGTTTATCAGGCATGGAACAAGTTCACAGAAAACTGAAACAGGGTCCAGATAATTACAGGGTTTATGCACAAGGCTCATCCACAGGAAAAAGGTTTTTTTCTGTACCTGCAAATGTGCACATGCAGGTATTTAGGAAAATATCCATAAAATTTAGGTCTTTCTTTTCTAATTTAATGCAGATTGACCAACAAATAGCACTTCCCACACTACTTCCCAAACATTTTCTGCCAGATATCTGGGGATTTTTCCTGAGCTTATAAATGGTCATAAATTAAGCAACATTGCTGAATTGTTTGTGAAGGAAGGTTATCAGAGATAACCCCTCTCTCACTGATAACCCCAAATGAGCTGAAATGAGGCACAAGTTCCTCTCTTTTGTTTTTCTTAGCTACATCTTTTCCAGACTTGATATTCCTATTGACTATAAAAGAGTAATTTTTAAAAAAACTTGGTCTTTCAGAATGCAGCATTTGAGCTAATTTTAAAGATTAACTCCTACCACAACACAGGTAAATAAACCCAGTAAATTCTAACTAGCAGGAATGCAGTTAAAAGTCTCCAAGAAGGACTGCAGCCAACACATCCAACACAGCTTGCTCCACAGCAACAACTTCATGGAGTGCAGGATCACTATTGAGTAACAATTTCAGATAACAATAAATAACACACCCATCTGCAGTAAAAACAGATTTCAAGGAAACATACAGTATGATCTCCTACTCAAAATGTAGCTTTTCTTGGAGTTAAAAAACATTTATTTTGCAAAGATTGCTAGGAAACATTTGATAACAGTCACCACTTCTCTGGTTTGTGTCTCATCAAAAGCCAGGCAGTTTGCAAGGCTTTGTGCTCAGCCTCTCTTCACAACCTTCCCTCAAAGCACTGACCTGGCCTTACACTGATAAATACTGTGGGGAGAATACAGGCAAAAGGTGATAGAGGTCCAGTTACACCTTTTACAAACAGATGCTCTATAACAGAATTTAAAAAAAAAAAAAAATAGGAACTCAGTCAATAGAACTGCTGCTTTCCAGGATCACAAAAGTGTTTGTAGGACACCTGTTAAGAGCAAAAGCATTCCCTCCCTTCCAAATGGCCAATTATCTAGCATGAGATCGGAGTCTGGTCAGCACAACTACTAATTAGGGTTCTCCCAGCCTTTTTAATTTACAAATTGCTTCTCCATGCCTTCTCCCAGATTCTGAGAGTTATCACAAATGTCTACAAACACAACTGGACAAGTATTTAAAAGCAATTCTGTTCTGTATAGAGTTAATCCAGTGCATTCAAAATAACTCACCCACTAATAGCTTCACATCTCTGACAGTGAAATCCGGGTCAGGCATTCTGTAATTAGCAAAGAAAGCAATGTTAAATACTGTCAAGATAAGTATGGGTACACTCTCATTACCATAATAAAAGAGAAATAAATGTATAGTGCTCTTTGTCCCTAGTGCAGGAGGTGGAATCAAGCAAGGCCTCTCTGAAGTGTGGACAGTGCAAGTTTTAATGACACACGACATCTTTGCATTGGCAAGTGTACAACACTTTCTCTACTCACAATGAAAGAGAAGAGGTGTCTTTTCGAGTACTTTTTATCAGCATCAGAGTGGGAGAGAAGGGAAGGGATTGGGACTGATTTCAATAAAATCCTAAAAGTTTATAGCTTAAGCAACTCGGTGGCTTGCAACGCATGGTGCCTCTTCTCTGTTTCCCAAAGTGAGCATCATCACACTTGCCAAACTGAGGCACAGAGCAGTAAAACAACCTGCTCAAAGTCACATCATCACAGGTTGAAATCATGGCTTGGAAATAAAATATATTAAAAAAAAGAATTAAAGCTCCTCTGGTTTAATGACTGTTCCAACCTCCTCGTCTGGCAGAAGACAACCCGACTGTTTTTGGTGGGTTGGAAAATGGTTCAATTCAATTTGGGCTAATTCAGAGCTAAATTAAATGGTAGCATAATTGATTCAGGGATGTTGATGCATTTACAGGATCACTTCTAACACAGACAATGTTTTAGGGATTAATGTAATTAGAGAGTAGCCTGGTACAGCAAGTGACTTCTACATGTCAGGAAGAGAGTAAAATTCTGCAGCATATAAACTGGATGGAAGAAGAAAACAAAAACAGCAGTGGGGTTTTAAGGGTGATTGACTTCATTTTACTGACAATATTTCACACTTCACATTGCACAAAAGCTGACTAAGGAATTGCAATGAAAAACAGCCCAGTGGGACCTGCCAGCTCAGTGCTCTGCCCTTCTTGTACTGCCCCAGGTTGAAGATAAACAATTTTCCTCTGGACTTTTGCCATCATTTAGTTGAAAATTAGAACAATCTAGCCCATGGGAAAACATGCAGAACAGTAATTTTTACTATTAGGAAAACACTAAAAGGTAAAGTTAAAAAATGCATTTCCTGGCATGCATATATTTTGAGAACTATTTGCCAAATTCTGCTTGTCCACTTTCTTTTACCCTTATCACCTTCCCCTGGTGGGATGCAGAGGCTGGACAGTATCTTTTGTTAGTTCTCTGCCAAGCCTCACATCTTTGCATTTGGCTGTGAGGGCCTCACAGCTTTGGAATTCACTCCCTCACTGGAATGAAACAGCCTGAATCTACTGACCTTCAGGGTTTATTCAGAGCTCATCTTTTCTTTCCAAGCACTAGAAAGTCAGAAGTAGGGGAAGGAGGAACTATTTGTGGGCAACAAGAACATTGCAAGTCTTGTCTGCAAATGACACAGCTTGCTTGTATGTGGTGTCAGAAACGTCCAACAATTAGATGGGCAATCTATTTCATATTTGTGCAAATCAAAATAAAAACCAACCACAAAGACAGAGAACAGCCTGAGCCCAAATGGCTATGAGTAATTCCATTCTTTCTGAAAGCTTCAGCAGCAATCAAAAATAAACATTACTGAAACCTGAAGAATACAATCCTTGTAAACAATAAACATGTTTAGCTCTTTGGAGAGTACACCTGGCAGATTCTTGGTTTTGTTTCTCTGCAGTCTATGGATGTGTGATGCATTAAAGAAGAAGTACCCTAAGTGAAAAAATTCAGGCCTGAAAACAGCAAGTTTCAAGAATTCATTTTGTAGTTGGGTAGCCTTGGAAGGTCCAGCTTTAATTCCAGCCCACTCTTTTGTCACAGATGACTGTATTTCTTCAGCTCCAGCCACACCAGCATAACTGCCACACTCCCTCTTATACAACTAAGGCTGCTTTGCTACAAAACTATGATAGCAAAAAAAAACCAAAAAACCCCAAATGTTTTCTTGAATGTCACCAGTCATTTGTTTTTCTGTTTTTAAATCCAGAATAGCAGCAATCCAAGAACTGCACAGAAATGTTTTTTCCTTGATGTTATGCAATTTTCAGACAAGTGCATCTTGTGTAAAGCCACCATGAATGCTTCTAAAGATTTCAGACATAAAAAATAGCAAAGAATAGTACAGCAGAGTGACTTAATTCCAAAATATGACTGACTACATTTGAGATTTTCAGCAGTCTAATACACAAGTAGTGTCGCTTGTTTCCTCAGCCAGAAGAGAAATGCAAACACCTCAGTCTGGACTGGGTGCATTTTTGCAAATGTTAAAGATTTGCTAGAGGATCTATTCAAACCCTAATGAGGATGAGCTGTGGCCAGCACAGGTATCTGATTAACCACAATACAATGCAAGACCACTGCTGTTCAGATAAGAGATAACATCTCTCCAAAGAGCATTCTCTCCCTGAGTTACAATCCTGGAAACATCCCTCCAAGAAAAAGAGCCTTCTGCTAAGAGATCATAGGTGGGGGCTTTCCTGCTTTCAGACTACAAGTAGCAGCTCAGGATGGTCACAAGTACAGAGGAAAGCAATTTTCAGAGTTTCATTGTAGGATTTTTCCTCATTCCTCTCATTCCATGCCATTTCAGAGTATATCCAAGCACAGTAACCAAACTGTTCAGCTCTCTACGTCTGCCAGGCACAGACATGCAGACTGACTGCTCAGCACAAGCAGAAGTGGAAGCAGGTATCAGCAGTTATTAAAAACATCAAAAGTAAAATAATCATCTTGTATCATGTATTTTGTAGACCACAGTATCTTAAAAGTCACCCTACACAGATATGGATCGCCCAATCTACCATATTATGATGTTCACAGCCTCCTGCGGTCTGAAGCCCAGGAATGTTTGTGTCTGCTGGATAAGCTCTCATTTCCACACTTCTCTGCAGCTGGAGCAGCAGCTGAACTGGTACCATTGGCACAGCGGGGGCTGAAACATCTCCCCAGTTTCTTGAACTGAGGGGAATTTCATGTGAACTTCCTCAAACACAAGAGGAGGATCTGGCTGCTGGGAAGATGCTGCAGTATCTCTGGCTCCTAAACACTCCCCACCCTCACTGAACAGCTCATGGCTTCTTCAGGAAGAAATTCTTGAAGCTTTTACCATTTGCCCCCTAGAAGCAGCAGTTTAAAACCAATGCATACAGAGAGAGCCTATTGAGCACTTCTTGTTCAGAGTTCAACATCCAAAACTATTTTAGTACATCACAAGAAGCATCACAGCAGCTCCTGTTTGCTGTTATAGTAAAAGGATGCGTGGTTGCCAAATACCCCAAATTCTGCTGCTTCTCTTTCTCTCTTTAAATTATACTGGGGTGGCTTACTTCTTTTTAATTAATATTTAAGACTCCCATGTTACCTCAACTGTGAGGTGTTCCACAGTTGGAAACTGAGGTGAAACTGAGTAAAGTAATGATGCTTTCAAAAAATTATTTTTCTTTCTTTCAGCTATAGTCAGTTACACAATCCTAATTTCCAGAAGTATCAAGGAACATTAATCTAAACTATGGATTATATGGCTGATAAAGTTAATGCTTTTAATACGTCTCTCTTATATGCTGTCACTTTCACAAAAAAAGGTTGCAGGATTCTCTTATTAAAATACCAAATCCATTATGACTGGATATTAACAAAATGCTACCTCAAAAAGGCTCCAGTAATCTCATATTTAACTAGACATTATTAAATATTTACAAAGCTGTAACCTTCTGAAGAGACATAATTATAATGGAAAACAAAAGGCATCATTAGAATTCCACCTGCAATGAAGGAAAGAATTGAAAAGTCAAAAATTGAAGGGAGTTTGTTCTGTCATTACAGCATGGATTTGGTTTAAAAACCTTTAGATTTCATTCTGAACTTTCACTACTGACTTATTTTTGACTGTGTAGTACCATGCTGTATGTACTTAACTTTTATAGACCTCATTATCTGCTTGTTTATAAGCAGAAAATAATCATTCCTCCTCTCAAGGGTGCTGACAGTCTTACTAATTGCAATCCATTTTGAGATCATCAAAAGAAATATCAGATACAAGTGGAAAGCATAATGGTTACTTTATAAAAGCATTTATTAATCACCAAAATTTGGTTGTAACTTACTTAATTCCCAGTCCATCCTTATTTCTGAAGATGAGGGGAACTCTGAGAGCTTCTCTTTGCACATACTCAAAAGTAAAATCTGTGAAAATGAATAAGAACAACATCCAAAAGCAATTACAATGGTGTTGGCACCTCATGTTACATTTTTTCAGACTCTCCCCATTTCTCTTTTCTCACCAAAGAACTCCCTATCACCTAAAGAGAAATAGAAAGAGAATGCATATTTTAGATCCAAACCGGAAACCCAATGACAGACAGTGCTCTCCCAGCTGCTCCCTATTTTTCCTGTTCACTGATGCACATAAAATAGAAGCCAGTCAGTTTGTCAATTAAGGTCTGTGTTGAAACACCCAGGCTGTAATGAAATACCAAATTAACAGTTAAAAGATAATCCTGACTAAATTACTGCAAATCAGTCTGGTATTTTTTGGGCAAATGTGTATTTTAAAGTGTATGTGTAAGTTTAGATATTCTAAGTTACACATTTCTATTTAGATAAATACATACTTTCTTATGGAGCATTATCTGGTTCTAGCAGAAAGCCCTGATACTGTGAACACATAATTCTTTTTGTGTGGGGGTTACTGTTGATTTCGACTGAACAACTTTTCTTTTAATTAATCAGAAATGTAACTTCAGGAGCTGATAGTCATATTTTATAGAGCTCCTGGCACTTAGGAAGTATGTGAAAAATGAATTGTGAGGAATCACAGTATAATACACAATCAAAGTGAAAATTAAACATAAATTTGTCATGTTAACACTGGCCAGCATTACCTTGTTGCTCCTCTCTGAGGATTACACAGGACTGGCCTTTCCTGGAGATTTCTCTATGCACTGTCTGACACAATAGCAGTGATTTGGGGATTAAAGAGGAAGTTACAAGGCAGCGATTTGGGTGAGCCATGGCTACAAAACCCCCACTCCGTTTGGAGCCTTCTGCCACAGAGAGCAGAGGAATTCCTGCAGCAGCTATGGACTGTTTCTATGGCTCTGCTATTCCCCCTTTTCTACAGGAAAAATAACTTTTATAAAGAGTCCATACACTGCCTTAAAATGGAAAGCATTGCTTGACTGTTCAGCACTAAAAAATGCCCTGCACTGCCAAACCCAGCATACACTCCCTGCAGGATATTCAGGTACACATAACTCCAAGATTCCTCCAGCTGTCTGTGCTTCCTGGGAGAGCACAAGAGCACCTCAGCCTGAGCTTGTACTCCTGATGTTTCTCTGCTGTAAAACCCAAAGTAAGAGGCGGCCCAGAGGCCAAGCTCCCATGCCTGCACATGTACTTCACTCTATTTTTACAACTTTTTCTTTGCTGTATTCAGTTAGTAATTATGACAAGTAGGGATATAATGTTCCTACTTAAGAGTTAGCAAATCAGAGCACTGTAATTATCCATTTACAGAAACATTAAAACTACAGGAACTTTATTGCCAATAGTCTCAAAGTAAGTGCAGTGAATACTCCATTTAACTAAGGTTACCAAGTAAATATTTCTGTGCTAGCGAAGTCATTCTTTCCCATATGCATCCCCATTAAAGCTATTGCCTTTAGGTAAGCAAATAAATAAACCGCAGAGAAGTTTTACAGACACTGATCCAAGTCAGAAAGTCAACAAACATCAGGAATAATATTGGTGGAAGAAGCATTGGAAGCTATATAGCCTTGCAGACTAGAGAACAAGTAGCTATGACAAACTGCATCCAAGCCAAAAATCACACCACTGCAAGTAGAGTTATCATTAAAAATAAAAACAAGGACATGGGAAAGAAAAAAACACATTGCTCAACTAATTCCATGTGTTCATATAAACTGCTTTATTCTTACATACTTCTGTCATTGTTTTGCCCAGATTCAATTCAACTCTTGGATTTATAGAGAAAAAAAAGTAAAGCAATAGTAAAAATAAAACCAGAGCAAATAGCAAGGCAGATCCTTTCTTCCTAATGCTCTAACAAAGCATTTAAATCCCTTGTGGGGTTGAACAAAGCCGACCCAGACCACAACAAAATAACAAAAGACACTCATTTATTTTCAAGTTCCCTAGAAAGGAGAGAACTGCCCAAAGATTTTGGAGCTGCCAAGCCAGGGAAGATATGGATTGCATGGAGCAGTGGCAACCACTGGAGTGTTTGGAAGCTGAGAGTAGAATTCAATCATTTTTCTGGGAAATTAATTAAGATTTTCCAGCTAAAAAATAGTTGCTTGTGTTTTTTTTCGAGGAAGAGGGGTCAGGGTTGAGCTTATCTCCTAAACAAATACCTTCCTAAGATAGGTATTTAATTTCTGCACCACATCAGCTTTTCTAAAAGGAGCTTAAAATGCTCATGCAAAACTAAGCCTAGGGGAGAAAAGGAAATTTTCTAAACTCAATTAGTGGCTCCACACAGTTAGAGCAATATCAGGAGGATTACAGCCAAAACTTCTCTTTCCTTAGAAAGTCGTCCGAAACAGGCATCCCCAGTCAGGCCGAGTTTTGGTGATAGCCATCTGGGATTAGGGATCCGTGTCGACAGTACAGCGGTAAATAAAGGTGACCTGCAGCCCCCCCGGCCCGTGTGATTCCCGGGCAAAGCTCTCCCGTTTCCCTTCCTGCTCGGCAGCCGTGCGGCAGAGCTGGGCTGTCTGGCTCTGCTTACCGCTCCGGAATTCGAGTCACCTAAGCAAAGCAAGTAACTTTGGGGAGGGGAGCGCTGTAATTTAATATATGATAGACACACAAAGAAGTTATTGACTTTAAAGTCTCCGAGCCTGGCGAACAGGCTCATCAATCGCACCCTTTCGCAAAAGGGGTCCTGGATTCAAGAGGGGGCGGAGGGGGAGCAGGAATCACCTCTGGCTAAGTGGGGGCTGGCGTTTCGGCCTCTCCCGTGCCAGGACCTAATTCCTGAACAGCCCGGTGCTGTTCTGGGGTCACGGTGGCGGGGCACGGCGGGGGGAGCGCTGGGCGCTGCTGCCATGGATCACCGCGCTCATCCCAGCACCGTGGCGGGGCAAAAGCCGCCCTCTGGGTGCGGGGGGACGAGCCGGAGCAGCCCCCCCGGGGCGGGACAGGCTGCAGGGCCCCATCAGCAGCCGGCCCCTGGCTCCCCTCGGGCCGGCGGCGTCACCGGATCCCCGGGCAGGGGCGCGGGCGCGAAATCCGAAGCCGCAGCGGAGCCGCACGTGGAGGCGGCGGCGAGCGCGGCCGGGCAGTCCCCGGCCCGGCAGTGTTACCTTTGCCGTCCATGGCATGCACGAAATCCCCGTGGTACATTTTACTCTTTAATTTCTCTTCCAAATTGAAACTCCTGATGCTGACAATTTCCTCCACGTCCGAGAGGTCCTCGTTCTCATCGTACCGTCTTCGGCCGATGCAGCGCTAGAAAAGACACAAAAACCAAAATAAAACACATTGTCCGGAAAAGAAAAAACGGAGGAAAGCACATGGATCGTGCACAACGGTTTGATAAACACATTCTGAGGGACATAATTAAGATGGCAAGGCACAAGCTGAACAAAACCTGAACCCAAACAAGCTCCAATCCATCTGCATGCACCTTTTCCATCCCGTAACACGGAACTCAGCAGGAATAACAGGTGCTTGGCTTCAGGAAAACTCAAACTTGGGCTGCTGAGCAGGGGCTGGCGCTGGAAGGCGAGCGGGGGACACGTAACTCGCCGACAATTCACAAGCTACAGCACCGATGCGTTTTGCAATCCCATAAAAAAACGTGAACGTCGGCCAACGCTTATTAGCGACCGGATCATTTTTATTATTATTATTATTTTTGCACGTGAACACGAGCTAATTCCCCGGGGAAGGGAAGGGGGGCGAATCTTCGCATCTGATGCCCAGCATCCAGGTTTCGGTATTTACATAATCCGAGTGTTTCCATAGTCACACCGGAAGCGGCGATTTAAAAAACCAGATCGCTTTATGTAACGCCGCGATGGATGCGCAGCCCCCGCGCGCTCCCCCCGCCGCCCCGCACGCTCGACAGCGCCGAAAGCGCGGGGGTCCGCGGCTGAGGGGCAGCAATGAGTTCAATGCGCGGGGATGGAGGGTAGGCCCGGCGGAGGCCGGTGCCGCTGCCCCGGGGAAGCTGCGGCGGGCGCGGAGACGGGGCTGGAGGCGGCCGGGGACCGGCACAAGGTAGGTCCCCGGAGGAGCGGGGGGAGCCCGGTGCACCGGTTGCCGCCGGCGGCTCTGCCCCTCTCCCGGCAGCTCTCGCCCTGCGAACCCGCCCCGCAGCCCCGCGGACACGCGCGGTGGATTAGCGCAAACCCGCACGCACCGGAAAAAAAAATGATCCATGATCGTCCCACCCTGCCCGTCCCTCGGTTCCATTCCGCCCCTTCCCCGCTGCCTCAGCCGCGCTCTTGCAAACTAAGTCGCTCCGCTGCCTACGTCCCACATGCATTTCTCCCTTTGCAAACAATTAAGCAAAATCAATTAAAAGGCACGA
>VXAC01000636.1:348116-374901 GCA_013399225.1 Rhipidura dahli | reverse complement strand
CCCGGGCGCTGCCCCCCGGAGCGGCGTGTGGCACCTGGGGCGGCGGGGAGCGGGGCGGGCGCTGCTGCCGCCGCCGCCCCGGAGCGCCCGGTCAGCCCCGGGCAGCGGGAGCAGCGCTCCCGGCAGTTCGTTTCGGTAGCTCGTTTGTGTTGGAGCTCTTCATGGCACGAGTTCAGAGCTGCCTCTCGGCTTTTATCTCCGCCAGATAGTGCAAGATTTGTTTGATTGTCACATTATTTCCCCCGCGGAGGATGCTCGGGACCGCAGAAGCCGCGGTGCCTGCCGCGTGTACCGTGGGCAGCTCTCCGGGGCGCTGAGCGCGGCGTCACCGTGCCGTGTTTGGCGGTGTCGGGAGCGAAGGGGTCGCGCACGGAGCCCCGCGGCGCTGCCCGGGTTGCGGGGCTTCCATCCCGCTCCTCCTCCAGACCGCACGCCTTGCGCAGCGAGGGCAAGGGCAGCTATTGCTCTGGATCTGCTTTTAGATAAACCGAGAAATACAACTGATTAAAGTTGGTGGTGCCGCTCAGCCTCATCCATCATCAGTCCTTTTCAGTCCTTTGCAGTTGCGACGTTTCTGGCTTTTGTTTAAAGAAAACTTGGGTGTTGCTTCGTTTGGAGTGCTTTGCGTGGTTTAGAAACATTTTTTTGTTCGTGTGCGTTTTCTTTCGAGTTTGATTTGACGCGCAGTGTAGTAGCCCGAATTGTCTCGTGTGAAAGCTCCATATAATTTGCAACACAGTAACTCACAGACTTCCTCATCTGCCCAGACCTCTGACATGCAAAGCTACAAAGTCTGTCCTCATCCCCTTTATGCAGCTGTTGAGAATTCTTCACGGTTTACAAATTCGGAATGTCACTCCTGTGACTCGCTTTATTTTGATTTTTTGCCCCGCTTGTAACAAACTGAACATTTTCAGCCGTTGAATCTATTCCTTTCCAGAGCCATTGTTCCAATGATGCTTTCGGAAAACACAGCAGCCTCCTGACGGTCAAATAAATGTCACTGTCCTCCTTCAATGGCTAAAAACAGATCACAACTCTTCGGGAGGTGGTGGAGTGCTGCTCGTTTGACTGACAGGCGGCTGTGTTCATGCGTTTGAGTCGGTTCTCCTGGGGTAACACGCATCCGGCAGGGAGCTCACAAGCCGCTTCTCATAATGAGTTTTCCTTGTTGAACACCCGTTCTGCCGTCTCAGAGCAGTTTGAGGCTGCTCGAGTCAGGCCTTTACAGTGAGAGAGAGCATGGAAAAAAAATGTAGTTTGTTGGGTTTTATGGATTTTCTTTTAAGGAAGGGTGCATCTCAGTTAATGTAAATCCTGTTATTTTAAGGTCATACTTAATGTCTTGAATTCCTTTGGCTTTTCTCTAAATATATGGTATGTGGACTCTCAGAATCCAGGGATGCATGAGGTGAGGCTTCTGCTTGTTTCTTAATTCTTTAGAATTCCAGGGGTTCCGTCTCCTGCTGTTCAAAACTGCTGCTTTTGAATTTGTTGCTTATGGTATTTCAGGAAAAAGCCACTTTGTTTCAATTAACAAAATCTCTAATTGCCAGGAGTGTTACATGTGAACATTCATATTCTAGTTTTTCCAAAGCTCCCCCTTTAAAAAAATCCACATATTTTCTTCCTTTAACAATTTCAGTCTGGAAATCCACCCCTAGTCTCTTTGGTTTTGCACTGACAGCCCTATCCTAGTTCTCTAGCCAAGACTTCCTAATTTAATTTCACAAGAAATGAGTATTTTTAGATATCTTTTAAAAATCTTTGCTTATCTTTTAGAGTTGTCCCTCTGCCTTGAAAAGCTGGGCTGTTTTGCTGTCAGGCCTGTGCATTGTTTACTGACTGAAGTTCTTTGGCACCTGATACTTGAACAAAATGCTGCTGAAGTACAATCTAGTCTTGGATCGAAGCTGACAACAGCAATGAAGGGTCATTGCTCCTCTCTTTTCCTTATCAGGCAAGGAAGAAAGAGCTTAAGTGACACATCCAGGACCACCCAGTGAATTGATGGGAATTGTCGGGAGTAGAATGTGCTGGTTTCCATGCCAGCCCCATTGATCCTTGCTCTTCGATTAGACAGTGCTTGCATCCTCTGGTAAAAACTAAGTTTATCTCCGCTGAACTATTCCCATCTTTTGGACTATTTTTGTGTCAAGCTGTAGCCATTTTGCGAAGTTAATTCCCTCAGGACTGGGGATGTATACCCTGGTGGAATGAGGCATGCTAAAGGCAAGGGATTGCTCGGTCAGTGAGGTGGAGTATGAAATGCTCAGCCAGGTTTCAAACCCCGGAGTGTTATGTTTCCTCAGAGAAGATTAAAAACCTGTTTTACAATTAGTTTTGTTTCAGACCTCAGGACTTCCCACCGTGTGTGAGCTTCAGAAAAAGTTGCAGGGACTGGTGGTGACAACTGATGTGAGAGCTGAGCTCCCCCCAGTAAACCTGAGCATTTCCTTCTCTCAGGTTTCCATGGATGCTGTCATCCAGTGCCATATGTCCAAGGGAAAATCCACGAAGTTTATAATCTTCATTTAGTATACTTTTCCAATTTATGCAGCCAGCAAGTAATATCAACCTCCCCAAATTGTTAGAGGTAAAGAAAGAAATTGTACATTGTAGGGTATGTGTAATCCATGGAAGAATGGAGGATTCCTTTCATATGCTGGGGTGGGGGACATCACATATTTCTCACTTCTGTATTATAGCCCAGATATTGTAGTATGATCTTCCCTCTCAAGCCAGGGTTTATCTGCTTTTATTTCTCAATCCACTTTATTTGAATGTGGGAAACAGTTTGCAGATTGTATCCAACACTGCAAGCACCAGCTCATCTGCACCTACAGCAGCAGAGGCAAGAGCTCCATAGTGAACAGGCTGCTGGCAAGTTATTTTTGTTTGAACAATTATTCTGACTTGTTGGCATCATTTTACCACCAGGGATACATCACACAGTAGCATGATAACGTCATGATAAGGGAGTCAGAAATACTGAGCCTCTGGATAATGTGAATTTGTACTTACTGAATAGATTTGCTGTAAGTTACACTGTGCAGAGGGGTACTACCTCCTCAAGATGCATTTGCTCCAATCACACAGGTATTGCCTTTTCATGTTTGCTACCAAAATAAAATGAAAACCTGTATTTGTATTCCAGTGTCAGTATCAGCAAATATTAATGTGTTTTGCCATTCTGCAGCATACAATAATCTGCAGTCAAGAGCCTGGACTAATGGATAAATGATGCTTAGTTTCCCTTCTGTATGAAACCAGTAAATAAGATCATTGTTTTGACTTATCTGTTTTTAATTTCCGGTGAGTTATTCTGGCTCGTACAGGGTCTCTGTATGGGTTGTTTATAACTCTTTATGAATGGTGCAGACAGTCTGTGAGAGCCTGGCTCTGCGCCTCTGCCTCTGGAGTCAATAGTACTGTCAGGAAAACAGGGAGCCAGCCAGAGGAGCTGATTTCCAGTGATGCTGTGACACTCAGCTCATTATTGAGTTTCCTCTGTGGTCCCACCCTTAGACAAGCAATGATGGATTGACCCTCAAAAATGCAGTTGTGATGTTTGATCAACACAGCTTTCTTTTAAGCCATTCCAATGCTAGACTTTATAAAATGCAGTCCCAGTTCAGAGTTATATTTCCACCAACCTGAGCTCAGAGGCATCTTTGTGGGGAAGGGGAGGAAAGGAAGTAATCTATATATTATAGCTCGTAGATAATACAGATTTACTTGAGATAAGGCTTTTTATTTCCTTTTCTCTACAGCACTGTCTACTGATTCTGAAAAAGATGTAAGCCTGTGATTTTAATTTGAAATCAGGGGCTTTATTTAAGCCCCTCTGGTTGAATAAGACATGGGAGCATTATGAATAAGTAAGTGAAATGAACTTTGTCAGGATATTGAACTTTAAAGATGTTGAAGTGCAGATTCTTCTAGAGAGCAAGCTGTTAAATTCCTTGCAATATGGTAGTAATTAGGCTGCTGTGACTGAAATCCAGGACTGTTGAAGGCTTAACAAGGTTACGTGCCAAAATTCAGTTATCTTCTGTAAACATCTGACTACCCACTGGTTTCAGGCTTATGAGAGCTTCAGTCTCATGTCTAATGTCATGAGTCCTTTAGTTTTGTCAAGAAGCTGTACTTGAGATGTACAGCTTTGGCAAGAGCCATAGTAAATCTGTCAGTCATATCTGTAGGATGATCTGAAGTTAAAGTTAGCTCTTCTTTGAACCAGGGATTAGCCCAGATGACCTCTTGAGGTGTCTTCCAGCCCATGTTACACTGTGATTACACAGCAAGGCTGGGCACTTGCAGCATGGCAGCTGCACGGTCAAATCGTGCAGCAAATGTTCAGAGAAGCTTTGAAAGTGGTGAAGGAGAAGGTGTTAAAAGTGTTGTATTGGAAAGTGTGCACCCATTGACAACAGTTCCTGCCCTGAGCAGCTCTTCTGAACAAGCAGAGCAGGGACATATCCTGCCTAGAACATCAGCGTGTACCTGTGAGTCCAGGCTTTGTATGAATTTGGATCGTATCAGATGACCTCACCAGGGCCCTGTTCTTGCACGTATTACTTTACAAGAGCAGTTGTGATCTGTTTATTTTGAAATTGCAGCATGAGCAAAGGAGGGAAGAACTTCTGACACTTTGAATCATTGTTAGAAAACAGGCACAGGCCCTCGTGGTGAAAAATGAAGCTTTTTGTTTTAGGTGCCTGGCTCAAGCTTGGCCCAGGAAGTAAACTCGGAGTTGAAAAGAGTTGCCAGTTCTTCTGCTAGTTTACACTGAAAGAGTTCCCAAATTAGCTTCACTGAGAGTTTGAGGAGACAGAAGACATGAACTGATTTTTCACTTATGGGTCAGGCTGGGGTTACTCTGCCAGCCGTGAACACAAGGAGTTCGAAATCAGATGCCTGATATCATTAGTATGGAGGCATTGATTAATGGAAATATAAAATGTCTTCAGTATGTGGCAAACTAAATACATCAGTTCTTAAAAGAAAATAAAGTCTTCCTCTCATGAAGCTTTTTAGTGCCATGTTTATGTTATCATACTAAGTACTAGGATAAAGGATTAAAGTGTCTTGCCATGCTAGAGGGCTTTGAATCTAGGAACAGCAGAAGACTTACAAGAAAAATCTTTAAGTATGAAAATGAATCCTCAGTGGTGAAGGATTGCAATTGTTCTCTGAAAAACACAGGAAGCCAAACATCCCACAAGTACGCTGGGACTTAACAAGCAATCTTGCAGAAGAGAGACCTGACAAGCAAATGTTTATCCTCTCAAATGTGAAATTTCCCACAGCTGAAAAATGTTATTTTTAAATCCTCGAGCAGGGACTGTATATGCATTAATATTATTTCTTGTAACATGTGGAAACTCCTTGCTAGCTGGCTGGGTGGTTAGGTTTGTGACAATAAAAGCTTTCAATAAAGGAATTTAAAAATTGGCAAATGGCCTCAAATGCCTGTTGAAACATGCCTGAGCAAAACCCTGGGTTGCCTTAATATACTGGGTGCATGAGTGATTAAGAGTTCTGGTGTCCTGGAACATGTAAGAAGATGGGATCCAGGACTGGCTTAGCCTGGCTCAGCTCTTGCAAAATAGTGAGATTTGAATGTTCCTGCTGCTTGTGCAGCTGTCTTTGGGCCCTAGTTTCCGTGCCTCCCTGCATCCATATTACTCATGAATTTTCCTTCCTATCAGCTTGATGTGCTTATATTTCAGATTGCTGTCAGGTTTTTTCCTCTGCATTCTACCTGTATTTTGTCTGTTTAATGAGTTCCTTTGAGAAAGAGCACTAAACGTGGAGACCTTGGTGCATTATTCCCTCTTTGGAACTGTCCTTTGTCTGAAAGGCAAATTTACCAGGAAAGATCATTTCAGGAAAGCTGTTTGGATTGATGTCACTCATCAATTGCACATATGCATAAAACCACCTGGCAGTTTTAAAACCAGTTAAAAGGCATTCTAGTTCATTTTCTTTATCGGAAATATCTGAGCTGGTTTTATGAGTTTCCTAGTGCTGTTATTTAATGCTGATTTTTTACTCCTTAGGCACAGACATGCTTGGAGATCTAAGATTATAAAAGGGCATGGCTACATATGGCAGTGGAGGGCTGGAGCATCTCCATGAGTAGCCTCATCTTTGGGGGAGCAGTGATGCCTGGGAGCACTGTGTTGCCTTTTCTGGAGTCATTGTCTTCCCTCCAGCCTCTAACAGGCTTGCTTGGCTGCCATGGGCATTTTGGAGACTTTCATGTTGTAAATCTGTGTTCCAAAGTCTGCTTAAATACTTCAGTGAAATAATCTAGCTGAGAGCTTCATGGAAAGGTGATCTTTCTCATTAAAGGTTTCTGCACATTAGAACTTAAACCCAAATATCCAAGGACAAAGGACCACTGAGGTTGTTTCAGGCAGTCCCCTGCCTTTGCAGCCTTTTGTGTTACATCAAAAGACTTCATAAGTGAAAGATCAAAAGCTGCATCTTCAATATAACATATAAGAAGAAATATTTCACTTAAGGAGCCCACGTATGCTGTTCATAAGAGTCACCTGTTTAGTTGGCATGAGCTGGAGGTGGCAAGGTGGTTGTGGGTTTGCTGTACAACAGAACAGGAAGTGTGAAAACAGTGGCCTTTGCTTGATAGCTCAGATCTAAATGTGGACCTAATGAAGAGGGTGCAGATTGACGTGAAGAGGAATGTAAATTACTCTGTTTGGATCAGATGGTCTTCCAGAAACACAATATAAACTTTGAATAATCTGTAGTCCAATAATATATGATGTAGGTAACTGCATCTGTCTCCCTTCCTTTTCAGGTGGCTATGGTGGAAGTTCAGCTCGATGCAGAACACGACTACCCTCAGGGGCTCTTGATAGCCTTCAGTGCCTGCACTACTGTGCTTGTTGCAGTTCACCTTTTTGCACTCATGATAAGTACCTGCATTCTTCCAAACATAGAGGCTGTTAGCAATGTGCATAACCTCAACTCTGTCAAGGAATCTCCTCACGAGCGCATGCACCGGCACATTGAGCTCGCCTGGGCATTTTCCACTGTCATTGGGACTTTGCTCTTTCTTGCAGAGGTGGTGTTACTGTGCTGGGTGAAGTTCCTTCCTTTAAAGAAGAAAACTGACAGCACCCCGCAGAGCAACAGTTCTACCATCACATCAGGACAGGCAGCAGCCATTGCATCGACGTCCATTATGGTGCCCTTTGGATTGATTTTCATTGTGTTCGCAGTCCACTTCTACCGGTCACTGGTGAGCCATAAAACAGACAGGCAATTTCAGGAACTCAATGAACTTGCTGAATTTGCACGGCTCCAGGATCAGCTGGATCACAGAGGTGATGCTGTCACCTCAGCTGTCACCAATTTTGCATAAACCTGTGCTTAAGAAAATAAACCCACTCTCCTGCTTCTGCCTTACGGTGACTCCCTGTGGATGAACTGGTCGAACTGCTGATTACCATTTAAAGAATAATTATAAATATTGTTCTAACTCTTTAGAGAGGGAAAAAATGTTCCTTTCATACAAGTGTTGCTATCTGAAGGAATGGATGGTGGGGTGTGATTGCACTGTGTGTGCAGCCCTCTTCCTGTGATCACTGTCTCGCATCTTTCTCGTTAATGCTGAATGGTGGCTGTATAAATACATGGAAAATAACATTGTACATTTGGGTATTTGTTAGGAATGGATAGAGAAGTTGTTGCAGTTTTTTCTCTGTTTATCTGATGTTGGCATTTACTAGAAGATACTGCTTGTCCTATCCATATTGCATGGCACGATACAAATTACTTGGGACATGCAGCAATTAGCGCTTGGTTTCAGCGCTAGCGCTGCTCTCCCTGGAAAGCTTGACAGATGGTAGGAGTGAAAGCTTTCCCACCACTTTCCCCAGTATGTTTTGCTGCCAAGTAATTATTACTTTGCTGATTTCTCCAGTGCCTTTTTCCTGTGGCACTTACACATTTTGTAACTTGCTAAACACCCAGGACTAGACTTACTGCGATGTGGTGTGGCCACATGAGTAGGAATGAGACTCAACTCTTCCGTGGAAGAAAATAAGAGCAATAACTGTTTTAAAGTTCTCATGAGCTGGCACATATTATCTGGAGAGATAGATTTGCCTGTTTCTCATTTAAGAATCTTTTTTTACAAAGAAGGAACTAGATGGAAGTTATCACTGGATAATTTTTTTTTGCTTGAAAATCAGAACCACTGCTGGTTTTTTTCCAAGCCAAAGTAGTAATTATTTTATACTTTTATATTGAAAATATATTTTTAATAAATCCTCAGAAACAAGCAGCAAAAGGTGCTTTCTCTGTGTTGGATTCCCAAGTAATTAGCTATGCTTTGGTCTTCCTTGTTTAGAAAAGTGTTCTCCTTGCTGAAGTGTTGTATTTAATAACTCATTATACATTTTTTGCTTCCAAAGGATCCGGAAGACAACTTTTCTTGACGTATATTTATTTATGAAAGTAGGCTATTTGTAATTAATATTGCTGCTTTCTTTCAGGCACCTCTGTGACAGCAAGGCTACTGTGTTGTTCATTTCCTCTCTAGGTAAAAAACTCCATTTGGTCTCCTAGATAAGAGGTTTGTCCAAGAAAGATTCCAGTAGTTGTCCTGGGCTGCTTCAGTAATTCTGGCTATGTCTAGGAGTTGAATTTTTTTGGAACACAGTTCTGTGGATTAGCTTTGGGCTTTAATGGGTAAAAGCTGTTTTTTGAACACAAACTGAGACAAGTTTCAAGCCAAAGGGAAGAAAACTTGACCTCCCTGTTGTAGCTATCACTGTGGAATAGAAACCTGGGATTTT
The DNA here is from genome assembly GCA_013399225.1 of Rhipidura dahli. Lineage (NCBI taxonomy): Eukaryota > Metazoa > Chordata > Aves > Passeriformes > Rhipiduridae > Rhipidura > Rhipidura dahli. Next base: position 366,067 of record VXAC01000636.1, on the reverse strand, counting down.
GCCATGAGTCAGGAGGGGCTGTGACAGTACAGTGGAGCTGTGCCTAACAGCCTGGGCTGAACGTGGTCTCTCACACCAACCTCCATCTCAGGTTATCCCAATGTACTTGCAAACTCTGGGAAGTGCCTGTGGAGTTCAGGTGCAGGGTGTGGTTACTACTGAAGCAGATAGGGACTGATCTCTCCTGTCGGTAGCACCGCAGTGCAAAGTGCTGACAAGGTCACCCGTGGTGCCTTTGTATTCTAAAACCATAACTATTAAAAAAAAAAAACCTGCTGGGTTGTTTGGTTTTTCAGCAGCAGTCATGGTTCACAAGCAGCAAACAGCTTTCCACTTGGTGTTTTCAAAGTCCTGGCATACAGAGGCCAAACTGGATTTTCTCAGCTCTGCCATTACATGCTTCAAATATATTCTATTCCTGATGTAAATCTGATGTTGAGGATTGTAACTACAGGGTCACAGGTGCTCCTTCAAGGAGCACTGGAGGCATTGCTTTAGTAAAGGCAATAAGGAAGCAGCATTCCAAAACACAAAATCTTGGTAGTAGGCACAAAATGTATTTTCCCATTCTTTACTGGAATACTAGTTCTGTCTTGGGGAAACAGGCCCCTAAAAGCCTCCACTAAAGAAAGAAAACCTGACTTGGTATTAACACTAGAGCAACTGATTGAAAGGGTGTGGTCAGGTGTAAAAATTTTACTTCTGACTGTAAATTTTGTATTTAGGAGTTACATGGTTCTGAATGGATGTCCAGAAAATCCAAGTTTATTTTGTAAAATTCCTTGCTGTCCTGGATAAGTAGCTGAATTTCTCTTTGATTTGTGCCTCTTTTACAAAGTGACTGAGAAGTGTGGTGTTTTCTTGTTTTAAAAGATACGGAATTAGAAGCTAGTGGGACAAGGTTATTTTTAGTTTTCTCAAGCTGGCTCTGAGCTAATGGCGCTGTTATTACAGCTAATTTTCTGACTATTTTCTGCACTTTAAGCCATGATATCAAATATGTTTTTCTCATTTTCCACCTGTGGAAATGGTCATGAAAGTTACACCTTGGGTACCTTTGTGACTGTATACCCAGGTAGTAACCAGACACACACACATGGACCTAAACATTGAGTGCACTTAAATTTTTTTTATCCCTTATTTATACTAACGGTGTTAGGCATTTACCTCAATCATTTTAAACATTGGTTATTGTGTATCACTTATTTGGGTATAAAATACTTTCATGAAATAAAATATACTCAATTGTTGCGGATTATTTGGTATCTAGAGGCCTAAAATATACTTATGAATTGAAACATCATCTGTTGTAACTTCAAAAGACATCTTGGGCCACAGGTATGTATTGGGCTGTGTTTGGGGGGAGTGGAGGACACAAGCACTTGATTGTACTTTTCTGTATGCTTTTAGAACACATACTAGAAACCCTCATTCTCTAAAGCAAAGACCTTGAAGCCAACAGGAGTGTGATTTCTTTTCAGGAGGAATAAGTCAGAGGAACTGCACAAAGAGTTGCTCTTGCCTTTCTTCCAGCATTTTGGTGCTTGTATTTTGGGTTCCCCCCCCCCACCCCCACCCTTTTTTTTTTTCTTTTCTTTTCCAAAATAATGGGGGTTGGAAGAGGCTACTGAGCAGAGTGAAGTGTACCTGAACAGCCTTGAGGGAAGGGTGAGGCAGACCATGACACGATAACGGTGTGGATTTGAGACTCGGAGGAATAAACAACCCAGGATCATATTCTTAAATCTTTTTTTTTTCTTCTTCAGCATCTGGTTATTAATTATGGCTGTCATCAAACGTTGCCTGGGCCTCTGCTAAAACACCAGCTGGATCATGTAGTTCAATCTAAATAAAAAGAATACAAATCAGTTATAAAGGCTAATTGAAGAAGCTTAGGGTTTTATAGATCTTGATTACTTGAGCATTATTGGAGAGTCTCCCACGTATCAGGACTTCAGCTCGTATTGCAGCCTTTCAATTATTGTTTTAAAAACAACTACACTCCCCTAATTTTATTACTGTGTTGTACATCACTTCATCTCCTTGAAATAGCTCTGTGTGAGTGACTTTAACGAAACACACTCTTGGGCAAAAGTGCCTTTGATTTGTAGCCTGTTGGGCCTCACCTGTAATTTTAATATTGGGGGTGCATGTGACAAAAGGCTTATGAAAATGTGAATTCAGTTTTTCTTCTTTTATCTAGTACTTCATATTCTGAGATCAACACATCTCTACCCATTGCAAGCACAATAACAGCAGTGAAAGTTGGTGCTTTGCTTTTGCTTATAGAGCAGAAGAGAATTGGGTCATCACTTGGTCTTCAGGGAGTTAAATAAACAGCCAGACTTGCACATCCTGCCTTAATGTACCAGCAGTTCATCCCAGGCTGTTGGGTTGTTGAGGCTCTTCTCAGGGACCTTTGACAAACCACATAAAGTAAATATTTTTAGCTACAGAAGTACTGCTCCTTTCACTCTTTTTGCAAAAGAGAGATTGCTTTTCCCTGGTGGGTATTTGGGGTTTATTATTCTGCACTGCCGTGGGTGTGCCTGGTATTTACAGGATTAACTGGCTTGTCGAAACTGTGCTCAAAGGGCCCTTGGCTACAGAAACCAGATTTGAAAAAACAGGGGCAATGAAGATATAACAGCTGTGCTCTTTGGAAGACTGCATATGCCTGGTGTCATTTGGAACAGCCCTGTCCCTGGGCCAGAGGAACGTGGGTGGCTTTACCTGCTAAGGGGCTGTGCTACTCCCTGTGTTACTGGAGCAAAGCAGTGTGCTGTGGTTATCCAGGGTGGTTCTGCTTGGCTTTAAGTGAAGGGGACCTTCCCCACCCCATCGTGCACTGACCATCCCTTGGAAACTGATGCCTTTTTGTTGCACATCTGCAGTTTGCAGACCACGGAGGTTCAGGCTGAGACTCTTATGGACAGCTGTCACTTGGACTCAAAACTGTTGAGACTGCTGAGTCTCATTTCCTGTCTTCATCCAAGGGCACGAAGTTGGGGACAGGCTCTCCTGTCTCCGGGTCATGCACCAACGTGACACTCAAGGACCCAGTGGCTCCCAGACTGATGACCCAGTGTGTCTTTGTCTCACCAAGTCTTTGGGATGGGGATAGGGCCTGGCTCTTCCTCTGCAATGTGTGTCAGTCAAGGGAGAAGAGGAGCAGAGGATGTGGGCTCTAGGACACCATCCACCCACCTTGGGCCCAGGTGGGAAGCTGCACACACCCCCTCTGCCCCTGGGGCTTCTGGACATGGTGAGCCCTGACAGGGAGGAAAGAGCTGCTGCTGGCCCTGCAGCTGCTCGGGTTCCTGCAGGGTCTGCTCAGCCTCAGCACTTGGGCTTGGTGAAATCATTTGGTCTTGACGCAAATCCCACTATTGTCTCTGCCTCTATTGTCCCCATTTCCTTTGTGCTGCATCAGGTCTCTGAGCGGTTATGGTGCATAAGAACTGCATTTTTTCAGATGTTGGCAATTGGGAGGCTCCAGCAGAGGCTGCATGAGCTGTTAGTCCCTATGGGGCCATTTAGGACACTGCTGGCCAAAAGACTGAGCACACACCCTGTGGGAGAAATCTCGTGGGGAGTGAAATGCTACCTGGAGAGCTGACCCGAGCACTGATGAATGCAAACACCAAAATTTCCAAGCAATTACCTCTGGGAGTGGATACTGAGGAGGGGCTGGAGCGTTGTCTCTGCCAAAGTCAACCAGGACTCCACACTTTGGTATATCTGCTACCCAGATGCCTTCTAACTGCTGTCCCTTATCCAGGTAGAAGTATTTCCCTGGGCCATGCTTCTTGCCATCTTTCCAACCTCCTTCGTACCGATTTCCATTTGCTGCAATTAAATACACGAACAGACCTTGACATTTGCACCATTTCGTTAAGGGGTTACAAATGAAATCAACAGAGCAAACCAGCAGAGGAGATCATGTGTTTGGCTCCTCTTAGTAATTTCAAGGTGGCTGTGGCACCGTGTGTCATTTTGATTTTGCACTACTCCATTTGCTGTGCCACAGAGAGAGAAAATGCTGTAGAAGGAGCCCATGTTTGCCCACTTGGAACCAGGATTGTGCTCACCTCCTTTGTTCTTCTCACAGTGATACTCTTTTTTTGCTGACACTGGTCCCTGAGTCACTCTTAAGAACATGAAAGATTACAGGACACAAGTTTCAGATTTGTCACTGCAACAAATCATGCAGGATCTCTGGCTTGAAGAGATTTGCTTGTCTGGGCAAGGAACAGAGAGCACTGATTGCTGTCCAGTCAAAATAATCTTGATTTCAAAGAATACTTCTAGTTAAGTTTTTCCTCAATGAATTAAGGGGTGAGAATTGCTGTGAGAGTTCAGGCAGTCAGTTACAGACTGTTTTTCCAGCTGTACTGCTTGTCTTGGCATTTTTCTGCAAGTTGAGAGAGGCTTTTTTTGGGCTCTGTGCTGCTCTCCAGGAATCCACCCATCCATCACTAACAGGGAAAGCAGAGCTGCAAGGGGAAGAGAGCAGCCTCATCCATGGATGCTGGTTGAAAAGGGGCATCATACCCATGGTGACACTGGAGCTGGGATACATCCAGACCTCCCTGCTGTCACTAAGAGTCCTCTGTTCACCCCTTTTCCTACATACAGTGTTTCTAAGCCCAAACCCATGGGGATTTCTGACCATGTTAGTGGAAATACCTTTGAGTCTCAGCTGAACTCTGCCATTCTTCATTACAAGAAGTGGCTGAAATAGCAGGGCACACCACACGGTGCTGCAGAGATAGCTGGGGCCTGCCAGGATGCTGTAAGGGAAGAGGGAAAAACCAAAACCGCTTCTGGAGAATGTGTGTACTGGGCTGCTCAGGCAGGGTCTGGTTTACAGGCTGGAGCTGTGGTGATGGCTATCTGCAACTTTGATCTGGTTTTGTGCTTATCTGCAGCACCAACCTGCCCTGCCCACAGGGGTGGGAGCAGCTCAGCTTCTGCGCTCCAGCCACCAACAAGTGAGAAACCTCCACGTGAGGAGGGGGCAGCGAACGCCCTGACTGCACTGTGGTGCCCGGCTGCTCCCATCTGCTCTCCTCCCAGAGCACCCCAGGCTGTGTTGCTCACAGCCACGATCCCTGTGGATGTGAAGTGCTCTGGTACAAAGCTGTTGGGGAATGGGTGTAGCAGAGGCGGCAGATCAGCACGGTGCTCTCAGCCAAGCTCACCCTCGCCGGGCACGCTGCCACTACAAGCAATTTAATCTTGAGCTGCAGCTCATCGTGACCTCCACTGAAGAACTCCTTTTCTTTCACATGGCAAAGCTGCTGGCACGTGGGCGCACTTCCAGCAGCTGAGCTGAATGCATTAAGCTTGTGGGTATGAAATAATTGCTCCGGCTAATTTTAACCAAAAGGAATCCAGCTAACAATCAGTCAGAGGCTACGCTGGAGGCAACTGGGCTCTGAAATGGTGCATCAGCCACAGCTCAGCCTGCAGGGGATGTTACTTTATAACTAACAGGGCCTTTGACGGGAGCGCAGCAGATGAGTGGAAGATTCCCTCTGGAAGCGAGTGCTGATTTCATCCGGATGAGCCATCGGTCCAAAGCGACTTTACAGTCAGCAGAGAGAGCACAATCATGCATGTGGTGTGCAGTGAAGGTCATGCTCATTCCTTCCAGCTGCTTTGCTTAGCTAATTACTTGCCTTGAGATCACTTTCAAGTAAAAAAAATAAAAAATAGAATAGATGAATAATAATACGGAGATAATATTTCTTCAGATGTTCTTGGAATGCCGTGCCTGGTATTGAAGAGATTCTTGGGATTCTTGGCTTCGGCAGAAAATGTGTTAAACTCCAAGGAAAATAAGGGGAAAATATTTAAATTTCTGTATTTATGCTGAGATTGGCCCTAACATTTCCAATCCATGATGTGCTTGGTGTTATTTATGGAAAAGGATTGTGTACTAATGAAACCCCTGTGCTCACTCAACATGAGCCACTGTTGGAAGCAGACAGAGGGGATGGAGTGAACACAAAAAGAAAACTGTTGTTGATTTTTTTCCCCTGTGCTGGAAACTGGACTCTTCTTTGGTATGCAGAGCTAGAAAGCCTGTCTGGCAAAGCGCCTGGCTTGAAAAGAGAGATTTGCTCTTCTCTGACCCAACAGTATATTATCTTTAACCCGAACCATCCCAGTCATTTAAATGTAAATCACAGCAAAAGTAAGCTTTCGTGTGTGTGTGGGCTTGTGGGCTTGAGCAGTGCAGTGCCGGCCCTTGCTCAGCCTCTGCTGCCTCCAGCTCCAGAGCAGGAGGGAAGGGATGACACGGAGCAGCCGCAGCCCTGCTGCAAGGCTGCAGTGTAGCACCCAGAAATCTGGATGGAGGAGACAGCCGGAGAGCAGCTTGGAGGGGACAGGGTGAGGACTGTCGGTACTTACGGAGCAGCAGCACGCCCTGCCCGTTGGGCTGATCCGCCAGCCACTGTCCCTCGTAGACAGAACCATCCTTGTACTGCATCTTTCCCCAGCCACTCCGCAAACCATTGCTCCACTCGCCCTCGTAGCACTCCCCGTTGGGGTAAAACAACACCCCCCGGCCCTGGGCGGCAGCACAGAGATGGCTGGTTAGGAGCTGCTCTATTTAAAGGGGTCAGTGTTCAATTTTGGGATATCACTTCGATAGAATACTTCTACGTTTATTACTCTTACACATGGTTGCTGGCAGCCCAGCTCTGTGGCTGTTCTCGTGCTGAAGGAAATGAGATGTGGTAGTATGGGATTTTTTTTTTTTTTTGGCAAACAGTTTTATTCCCTTGACAAAACCCCGGGTTTATATCTCAATGTGTTATTATTGGCACAATTGCTGCTAATATTTAGCTAAAAGCGGGTTTTACAAGTATATAAACCTGCCCGGGGACAGGCAGCAGTAAAGGATATATCTCTCAACATGGGGATTTCATGTCTTTCAACCCTGATGACGTTTCCAGCTCAGTGTGTCCCAAGTTGGGCAACTCCAGTCCTTGCTTGTCTTAGGTACATGTTTGCCATCAAGAGAAGTCTGGGAGTACCCTCTATGCCAGACAGTGATACCAATAAGAAATATTTCCATATTACTGATACATTTTCCCATTGGAATAAAGTGTTCTTTTTTCTCTGAACAAATAATAAAACCAGTTCTGGAAACAACTGATTTTTCTGACTATTGATTTTACTAAACTGTGTGGATTTAAGAGAGAAACTTTTTTAGGAGAAAACCTAACCCTAGTGATATCTGGATGTCATTATACATCTTTCACCAAAGCTCAGTTATCCAAAATATGACCTTAAAGAACAGGAAGAGAAGCTCCCTCCAAGAGACAGGAGCCACGGAGCCACACGCCCATTAGAAGCGTTGGTGGAGATGAGTTTCATTTAAGAGCAGACACAAAGAAAACCACAAGGTGGACACTGGCAGATCCAAAAACCTTCCTACAAGGATTTTGCACATTACATTGAAGTCACTTCTACCAGATGACTTTCTCATTATGTTCCTTTTAGAAAAAAACAATGATTTATGTGACAGGCCTAATTTCCAAAAGAACTCAAGTTATTTGCCTATTATGTGGTAAAACTCCCAGAAGAAAGTACATTTTCTTGCAGTGCTTATAATACAGGTTCTTCTGACTTGTTCAGGGATAAGAGGAATGAAAGGGATGGGTGAGGAGGATTAAGAGATGGGATGGGAAACCTCCCATCCTGCCTGGCCAAGCTGCAGGTGAGTTTGAGCAGTAACCACTGCTCTGCAGCAGCTGGTGGGAGCTATAGCCTGGTAACCAGCAGATAGGTGGGGATGACTCCCTCTCCAGGAAGGAGATGGCACTCCCATAAAAATCTTGGATTTTTAGACTTGACCATTTAATTCAGCCTCGGTATTGGGAAAATTAGTATTTTAAGTAATCTTTTTGCACATGTGTGCCCAGCTCTTCCCCGTGCTTTGGGTCCCGCTGCCTCACTGTTGGCACATACAGAAAATCTCACTTACTCCTCTTCGGTCGTTTTCCCACCAGCCTGTGTACACCCTCTTGTATTCCTTGGTTACTGGGTCAGGAATGCTGTATGAGCCATAACCATCCCGCTTCCCAAACTTCCAGTCACCGCTGTAAATAGCTCCTGTGTTTTTCCATATCTGGGTGCCTTTACCTGTTTAAAAAACGAGAGGAGTGACAGGGAGATCATCATGGTTAGGAGAAGGGTGTACAGGGCTGCCCCTCCTGCTCCATCACAGGGTAGCACTCCCTGCACCAAGACAGGCTTATGTCTGGGATTCAGTTTAGCTTCCCAAGTCAGAACCATTGTTAATCTTGATCAGGGGCTTCCTGTGTGGCCTCTGCTGAATGCACTGAAATCTTTCCAAACCTCAGTTTACTGCTTGTAAACAAGCCTGTCCTGCTCCAGCTGCTCCAGGCTTGGACAGGGTCTCCTTCCCCTGCTCTGTCTCCTGCAGCCCCTGCCACATCTTGGGAATAAATTAAGATTCCTGGAGCCAAATCAGGAGCTGAGAGAGCTCCAGGGACTGTGCAGCCAGGGCACATCACAGTGCATGGAGCTGACTGCAGTTTGCTGTATTTGGAAAGGATTTTTAAACATCTGTAATAGAGATATTTTGGGTAATTGCCCCTGAGTGCATGCAAAATCTCTTCAAGTTATGTATTAGAAATGTTACTGCATTTTTGCATTACATTTATCAAATATATATAAATGTGTGGGTGTGTGTACATATAGTCATACATGAATGAATGCTCTTCCAGGAGCATATAGAACCACTGACTGCTCCCTGCCCCTAGGAACCTTTGTAAGGACATCTAAGTTGCTACTTTTTCTCAAAATTATCTATCTTACCATGTTTCAAGTTGTCCAACCATTCTCCAGTATATTGATCCCCATTTACAGCATAAATTGTGTGTCTTAATCCACATTTCTGGGCTTTCCTGTCCCATTCATAAAAGAGAGGGTCTCTAACCCTGGGGTACTTTATAACGGGCATATTGTTGGTATCTGGAGAAAAAAAACAAATTATTATCAGCAATAAATTAGAAATTACTAAGGCAGGTACAAGCAGAACAGTATTTGTGAGCCGTGCTTTAAGATGCACCCGAGTCAGTAACTGATGCCTGGCTTTGGAGGCAACTAAAGATGCTGAAGGAGGGAAAGGGTCACTCATAGGGAAAGGGGCAGTGCGGGAGAAGAGAAGGGAAAAGGAGATGTTTTGCCTCACAAATACAGAGGACAGTGGTGGAGTGCAGCATGGTGGCGATTTCTGAGCACTGCCAATGGAACCGCTGTTCAGCAGTGGGAATTGGGCACGGACTCGGAGGTGAGAGGTTTATGGTTTATAAACCATAAACAGAAGCCAAAAGATGGCTGCAGAAACAAAAGCAAGTTTCTATGAATGCCGTTAACATCCAGAACTCGGCTGGAGCCCGGCGGGGTGGGATGCTCTCCGATTTTGTCTCCTGGGCTCCCCCTTCTGTCCTGATCCGCTGGACTGAGCCATATCGAGTGATTTTGCTGCGTCTTTCCCTTCTCGGCAGAGCAAAGCTCTGGTTCCTGCTGTACCGCGGGTGCCGGGAATCCCGGCAGGGGAGAAAACATGGACCTTGGGAGGAAAAGGGGAAAATAAAGATGTTTTAGGTCCTTGCTAGGAAATAAAAACTAGAAATATTAACTAAGAAAATACTGATAAGGGTTTACCCTCAGTTCTCCATTTTCCAGCTGCGGGAAATGGTCATTCAACAGCTATTTGGGAGGACAACATTGCTAAATAAAAGTAGTTATGTGTCCAGAATGAGTCTTGAATACCGAGGACAGGATCTGTCCCTCGGTATGATGGAGCCACAGCCCATCACAGAGGATGTTTTTCCAGCAATGCAAATATAGGATGCACTAAAACAGCTGACTTCTTCCCTCACTTTTGGGTGCTGCAGCTCCTGGAGAATGGGGGACCTTGCCAGTACTTGTCAAGGGCTGAGGTTTTTCAGGACACCGTGCCACACATTGCTGGCTTGTGTCTGCCCTGCCCTTGCTGGGGAAGCTGAAGAGCCGAGCTACAGCAACCTGTACCCACCCTGACACTGGCCATGGACTCTGAGCAGCTCATGCCTGTGACAAGAAGTCTCTTCACTACCCCTGCCAGATGGGAGCATCGCTTTCCCACCATCACATCCCACCACTTCTTTAACTCAAATCATAGGATTTACAAACCCCAGGGAGGATTCCCAGCTGCGGGGGCAGCCCCATCTGCTCGCCGTGTCCTGCGAGGCACAGCCCACGCAGAGTACCCGGGGTAATGCGGGCTGGCGGGAGCCGCCTTTACTTGCTGAATTCCCTTCTAAATTTACGTCAGCGATGCCAGGTTTGCGTAAGCGATAACGCAGTCGGCATTCGCCTCCCTGGATGTTTTTAGCCGCCTACTACCAGGGCGCGGGGAGGCTGGCAGCGAGAGGCAGGCGGTGCAGTGTCGTTTCGGCTGCAGCTCTCGGTGCCGAGGGCGAGAGGCCGCTACTCCCGTGCGTCTCTGCCGCGACGCTTGGAGAGGAGGCTCGTTCAGACCTCCGCGTTCTCCTCCAGACGCTGCTCTGCGACTTTGGTCAGGTCCCTGGTAAAATGCAGCCTTAGTTTGCACGACCCTACAGGAAGCCCGTTTCTTCCTCTGGCTCTTTGCGGAACTTCAGAGCAATTCGATGTAGCTGCGTTTTTTTCATCTTACATCTTAACTTAATGAAGAACAAGAAGGGAAACACCTGTGTACAGAGAAGCGGCTGCTGACTGTCCTGGCAGACAGTCTGGCAGATCCTGCCTGGCACCACCCCCCTGTGCGCCCTGCCTGACTGTCCCCGGCCCCGAGGTGCCCCGGCTGAGCTCAGCCCTTGCAGTCACCCCGCACCACGGCACTGCCCTGCACCGGGGTCCCTTTGCCAGCATCCACCGGCGCAGCAGGCTCACCCCCATCCCCTCCTCGCCCCCAGGGCGCTGTCTGCGAGCGGAATGCTCAGGGCGCCTACGGCTGCTCCTCCCCGGCGTGAGCCGGTCAGGAGAGCAGCGGTGCGAGCGGCCGACAGGGAAAGCCCACGAGCTCGGTTTGCAAAGCAGCCTGGAGTGTGGCCGCCGCTCTCCTGCCTCCCCAGATGCCGAGGACCAAACCGCGGACACCGACCTGTCATGGTGGCGGCTGGGTGCTGCCTGCGGCGGGGTCGCCATAGCGACGTGCCAAACTCCAGCGCTAAGGGCCACGGGGGCGGCCCCGGGCGGAGAGGGATGGGCTGGGACACGGCATCACACTCCGGTCCCCACGCTGAGCACGGGGGATGGAGCCGGAGCCACCGGGCACACACAGCGCTGCGCAGCTACGTGCCCTGAGCTCGGGATTTTCCAGTAGAAAATAAAGTGGGAAAAAGTAACGAGTGTTTCCCGTCTGGTTGGTTTTTCATACGCCCAGCAGCAGAAGGCTGGAAATGAAAGCACTGATTACAGCACCGATGAGTAACAAATAAATCAGCCTTGCAAATGTCAGGAGAAAGCCCCTGAAAATGCACATCAGTGGTCTTAAAGGAGAAATCTGAATAAACCTGACACTAATTCCCTCATCCATTACGTTTCTTCCACAGCCATGGTGAGCAGGGATTACCACTCTGGCCTTTTGGGTGTCTGTAATCATCTTCCCTAATGGGTAATTGACTGTGCACATTTCTAGTATCAAACCAAAGCTCTTGTATGACTCCCATGAGCCAAATGCATTTGATTCTCATCCTTCTACAGTACTTTTTGTGCACAGATCTGCAAGCTGTACAGTAAAAATGCTGAGGTAGGTGGGAAATCCTGCGATGAAACAAAGCAGCTGCTTCTGTACAGATGAGATACAGCTCAGTCTTCCCTGACAGGTGTTCCTTTGCCATTTTCAATATCTATGTCAATGAATGTGGTTCAATGTTGTGTCCATGCTTGGATAGGACAGAGGATGGATTTATTCCAAGTGTGAGTGTGACCAAAGGCAAATATTCCACTTCCCATGACGTGTGAGGGCCATGGAGCCAAAGGAGACAATGCCACTGCCTGAGAAATCAGATGAAGGAAAATGAAGTGGAGGGAAGGAAGAGGTGCTCCACAGACAACATGTGAGCTGGTGTGGAAATGGTGGAGGGAGATCTATAACCAAGGGAAAATACACCCACGGAATTTCTTGTGTTAGATTAGATGAACTTGGAAGATGGCAGCTGCTAGCAAGCATTTCCAGGGATGGAAGAGAGGTAGAACCTAAAGACTTCTTTAAGCAGGAAAAAAAAACCTGAGAGAAAACCATGGAAGCTGACCAAGTTAAGAAATACTTATACAAGAGAAAATGTCTCCTGTTATTAAGAATGAGATGAAGATATTCCAGAAGGATTTATTCACAGTCAGTTGTTAATGTGCTCTGCTTTGGGGCAGAGCCTAAGAATTACTGAAGACAATCATTCCTGTGTTTTACCATGGCCAGTTGTAAGGGCTGGAGTGAGGACAGAGGTTCGGGGAGGAAATAAAGAAATCCATGAGGGAGAAGAAAAAATGCTTATTGCAGCCCAAAATCTACAGCCTGAAATTACAACCAGAAATAGATGTCTCTGGAAAAGTATTAACTATTTTTAAATTTCAGCCCCTATATTGCACTGCACTTAACTGAGAGATTGGCAATTAAAATAATTAGCTAATTCAGACCATTTCACTTGATTATTTTTAAAGAGCACAGGCTGCCTGAGGTTTTTGAACTGCCAGTCCAAACTATGCCATACCTGACCACAGCTTCTGCTTACCAGAAGTTACATACATATTTAAAAATCAATATACATTTGAAAACAATAAAAACTTTAAAAGACTTAAAATATTTTAGCAACAAATTAAAATTCACAAATTCAGATCAAAAACTGCCTCTGCAAAAATCTCTGTATCTGGATATGATGGAAAGTGCTGCCTCCAGTTCTGGGTTGCTTATTTTAAATTCTTCAGCTCCTGTTCTCTGTGTGGTTTTAATTTACTTTACATGGTCCTAGAATAGGTTATCAGCACCCTCACAGACCCTCCTGCACCCTCCATGGGGACTTCACAGAGACATTTATCTAGGAAGGGAGAGTGTGTGATTCTCATCTACAATTTCCTTAGTCTAGGTATAAACATTTAATTATTTATAATATCATACTTAATTATTTTGTCACTTGATAATATCATTCTGTACCTTTTTTTATTACAAGGGTACAGAGTGGGAAAATGTAAGCACACTCTTCTTACAAAAAAAAAGACAAAATTAGACCAGCTTGAAGAGGTGGTGATATTTAAGTTTCATCAAAAAGTTCTTTTGACTCACTCTACTGAACTTTTACTTAGAAAATGTCATTCCATTTTGAGAGAAGGAACCCCCCTTAGTAAGTAGGAAGTTGGGATAATTTTTGCAAAGGGTGTCAGATATATCTAGAATATATAAATCAGTCAAAGAGGAAGATATAAACTCAAAGTGACCCAGAAGTGTCCTAACCAAACTCTCTTCCTCTCCCAAGAGCAGTTCTTTCCAGGCACAACACTGAGGCCACTATGAAAAGCAGGGTCAAAAATTCAAGTTACGATGTGCTAGCAGGAGAATTTGGGTTTTCCTTGACACAATTACCCTCGTTCCAGCCTTGCCAGCCAAAATTTGGCTCCAAATACCCTTCTTGGCAGTTTGGTTTCTTTTTCTTGTTTCACTCTGACAGGCATTGGCCACTGATATCAAGGAACAGCAAAGCCTCCTTCACCAGGCAGTGACAGGGTTTCAGTTCTGATGCTGTTTGTACTGTTGCTGCTTTAGTTGTCTGGAAGTTGATTAAACCTTACATTTATTAAGACTGAAAGGAAGCTTTTAAATCTGTCCATATAAATTATGCTGTAACTCAGCCCATTATTCTGCCAACACAGTTCACTGAACTCCACTTACTTCCAGGATGGACACACTGAAGAACAAACCAAGCACTGGGAGTTTGTGCGTGGAAATGTGCCCAGAAAAACACCTTTCTGCAGCAAGGTCCTGTGACATATGATGCACTTTCATTTTTTTCTCTTTTAAGAGCAGGATTAAAAAAAAAAAATTAAATATAGACCAAGGCCATCAGTATTCTACATCTGAAACCAATCATTTTCTCACTGAAAGGAGACAGCTGCTCCAAGCTGAGTTTGGTCTCACTAAGTTTGGGGAATCACCCATGTGAAATGTCCAAACCAACTGAAAACTGTCAGAATCAATAAATTAAATTTATTCTGGGAACTTTGTAGAATAAATAGAGAAAAAGCATTTAGGGAAACATATGTTGGAATTCTTTAAAGGTGAAGAGTGTGACAACAACATACTGGGGAAGTGGGATGCTCAGATGTGTGTTTTATTGCTGCTATATTCAAAAGAAAAGCCAGGGAAGAGGTGGGAGGGTCTTGGACTCCAACCAAGCCTGTGTCAGTGAGCTGAAGGAGCTTCCCCAGCACTCTGCTCTAAAGAATTGTCATTAGCAGGATTTAGGAGGGATTGAAGTGAAAGGTTTGAGGTATAAACTTCACCTGGTTGACTCTGGATTAAGAGGCAGCCTTGTGAGAAAGCATTTAAAATTCTTCCCTCCTTTTTTGCTGGGAGCAGCTCTCTCAAGATAAAAACCATGTTTGTTTTACATCAAAACAACCTAAAGTTAAACCCCTGGGTTATCTGGAATGTCCAGGCACTTAGACAGTCATGCAAACTGAAAGGCTGACGTCCTGGAAGCTGACATCAGATACCCTCTCCCCATGAGTTCCTGTTGCTGCAGATTTACAGCTCATGGTCTCTGCTTAACTACCTGCAACAAGGTAGAGGTTTAAAAGTAAAGTTATGAAGTTAATTACTGAAGTCACCCAAAGCTGAGATTTATTTACTGCAACCGTGGAGTGCTTTGCAAGACTCTCAGTATTGTTGGAAGCAGATAAATTTGGCCATACTTGAGCTAATGTCTCACTTGAAGTCCTTAAATTATTCCTTAACTGAGGGATAAATCCAGATGAATATGAGATGAATCAGCAGCATCAGTCTCCAGCTGAAACATGTGCCAAGTATTTTATTTATCATGGCTTATTGTCACCTGATGTTAGAATAGGGACTCATCTGCATTTATATTTTGTCCTTTCCCGTTTGCTGTGCTGGAAAGAATCTGTATTTCTAGAACAGGGGAAAAGCATGAAAGGAAACAGACTCAATTATCTTAAGAGGAAAGAATGAATGGAATTTGCATTCAGGAATAGACTGGAGGTTGAAGGTAAGGAGCTCACATGTGCCTGCACATATACATAACTGTGTACTCAAACAAAATCTTAAACCCAGAGAACAAACAGTCACAATTTTGCTGTGATCCTTAACTTGATTTATTAACTCAATTTCTCAGATATGTCTTCTGGCAGTGAAAGGTTGGTGAATTGGGGATTAATTAAGGTAAAGACAAACCAGAGATTTCATGTTTGTAGATTTGCTGTATAGCCTTAGATGATCTCTGGCAGAAGAAAACAGCCATTAAAAAGCTGCAAGATACCTTTAAAAAGGATCATAAAATACTGAAATTCAGAGGAAAGGCACCATTTCTCATGTGTTGCCACAAATGAAAGACAGGTGAGGTGTGGGAACCCCGAGCATCAGCTGCACAGAGCCCTGCTCCCCATCCAGGGCTGAGGGGATCACTGTTATCTCAGCTTGCTTTGGCTTTATTCACAAAGATGTGATTGAAATAATGAGATTATACAAACAGCTACAGCCTCCCAGGAGGTGGAGAGAGTTTACAGGTAATTCTGAAGTATTTCGTAATGGTGCAACATTAAACAATGCAGAACCAGCTGTAAGGCCAGCACTGCTACACTGACATTGTGCTTAATTAAATGTTTTTGTGGTTTCTGTTTGAAAGAAAATGCAGATCTCTTGAATGAATATTAATTAGCATGGCTTAGTTAAAAAGTTGAAAGAAATCTTTTGAGGTAATCATTATGCACAGCCACAACATGCGTAAGAATTGTTCTCTGTCGAGAGGTGTAGGGAAAGGTAGGAGAGTTTGGGATAAATGTCTGGTGATCTCCTGGTGTTCTGGGAGAGCTCTGGGGCCGGCAAAGCAGGGCTCTGAGTGGGGAAATGCGCAATATTTCCTGCCTTTGTATGAGAAACACCAACCATGAAATGTCCTCAGCCTGCAGAATTACAGCCCAGGGCAAATATTCATCACTGATAAGAGTTTCCTTCTGCTCTTTTGAGTCTTATAGATCAGCAGGGAAAGAGCTACTTTTAAGGGTTATTGACAATTTATGATGTCTTCTAGAAATTCCTTTTCCGGAATGTTAGGACTGACACAAGCAATCCTACAAATGTTGAAGTGTTTTTACTTTCTGGATTCTCCCAGGTCTGCAGGGTCAGGACCCCAGCCTCCCCTCAAGAGCAAGGGGTAAAATGCATCTACATCATAGGGGTGGCTCTGTGATAAACTGAGCTGACAGAGAACAGCAAAGGTGGAGGGAATGTTTTCATGTGGGAAGGAAAAATAACTTTGCTAGCAGGGAGTATTCCAACCTTGTGGTGAACTGGAAAGGTTCGGCACGTATCCAGCGCAGAATTAACACTTCAATCTGTGATCCTTTCCCTTCCAAAGTCTGTAATCCAAAATCCAGGCCTCCTGTAACGTAAAGTCCTGTTACATCGGATTGTGGACAAATGCTAGAATCCAGGAAAGATTTAATACAGATATAACAAATTCCTGTGACATTTCTATTGTGTAGATTAGTTTATTATTCTACTTCAGGATTATCAAGACCTGCCCTAATCTGTGTGTTTGATCACTGGACAATCATGGCCCCACTGGAGAAGCATCAGGGACAATGCAACATCCCTGGGGCTGGTGGTTCTTAAACCAGCAGAAATCCCAAACTACACCAAGTTCTGAGCAGGTTTCTCAGAAACAGAATGCAGAAGGTCATTGACTACATTTCAGGTGTCCACCCACAAATGTGGGAAAAAAACATGCAAAAAGGACAGTGTGAATATAGACCTAGAGAAGGACCAGGGACAGCAAGAACACTGAGGAGTGTCTCTACACGTTTTTGGTTCTTTGCATCAATTCAAGGAACTGGGATCCTACATACACTCCTCATGAAAAGACAGCATTGTATTTGTGGCTTTACTTTAGTTTCACTCCTTCCCTTCCCTCCCCCTTGTACCTTTTTTTTTAATTGCTTCCTTCCCCTTCCCTTTTTCTTCTTCTTTGCCCATTTCTACCCTTTCACAAGAAACCCACAGGACATGGTGCCAACATTTGCATCTCTTCACACCCTGCCCCAGAACATCGGGTTCAGCTGAACTGGCCAGTCCAGCTGCTGAGTGGATAATTATTGTAAAAATAAAGAGATCAGGAATCCTCTTGTCATCTTCTCCGATATTAAGGACGTGTGACCAAGCTCCAGGCAGCTGCAAGGCCACCAGGTCGCTTTGAGGGGGCTGGCCCTGAGCAGCGGAGGGTTTTTTCCCCCCTCTCAGCCCCATGTGTGATGAACCACCCTTAAAGGGCAGGAAGAAGCTTCCATGTCACACCACGGAGCACTTCAGGTGCTGGCGCAACACGAGAGGGCCTCCAGGAGATGACCAGGGCAGGGCGGGTGACGGCAGCTGAGGGGACTCCCCAAAACGAGGTGAGCCCTGACCTGAGGAGAGCACAGGCCTGAGGAGGGCCCGCGCCTGAGTGGGGCCATCACAGGAGGGGATCCCGGGCCTGAGGGCGACCCTCACCTGAGGGGAGCCCACACCTGAAGGGACCCCGCACCTGAAGGGAGCCTTGACCCGAGAGGAATCTCCGACCCGAGGCGCTCCCTGGCCCGAGGGGAGCCCAGCCCGGAGCGTTCCCTCACCTGACGGGTCCCTCCCCTGAGGCGGGCGATGGTGGAAGGAGGGG
>VXAC01000636.1:327097-348073 GCA_013399225.1 Rhipidura dahli | reverse complement strand
CTCGGCGGGAGCTGCCGGAGGTGCGGGCGGGCTCCCCCTCGCCCCGCCCGGGCTGGCCAGGCGTGCTCGATGCCTTGGCTGCGGCCGCGGGGTGCCCGCACGAAGCGCAGCGGTGCGAGGATGGGCATCCCTGCACGGCACCCTCGAACTGCCTGCGCCCCGCTACCCCAGGCACGTGCTGCGAGCGCCTGGGACAGCCCAGAGCGAACCGTGCCCGTGCCCCAGGTCCCTCTGAGGATGCACCGAGAAGATGCGGTGCCCCTGTTCCCGCTGTTGGAACAAGGATGGAAAAAGGGGACGCGGCGTGGTTGTGCACCCGTGGCGTGGTGCAAAGAGCAGTGCAGGCAGCGCCTGTCCCGCCAGCATCTCCTGGCGGTGTTTGATTTCCCGTGGTGGGATACGAGGGGTCCAAGTGCTGTTTTTCCTTCTTGCAGAAGTGCCTTGAGGGACAGAAAGGCCTCGGAGTTGGGGCCAAGAGCTGTTCTACAAGATGCTTTCACCTCCAGAAACCTTCCCTTCCCTGCTTGTCACCAGTGCTGCACCTATACACGTGCTTTAAATCTTAAAGCCGGTTTTAAAGTGCGACCGGCTGTTTTCACTCTGGAGGCTGTTTTAGCCTCCTTTAAGCTGTTAAACAGAACATGCATGAAAAAAAAAAAAGTGTGATTTCCCGATTTAGCTTGTTTCTTAATTAAAACTCGGTTTAGGTTGTACTCCTGTTAGCAGAAGCAAGGGTTGGATGCTGGGGGAGACCAATTGGTGTGGTTTTGTTGATCACTTGTTTGCTGTGTGCACTTTCTCGAGGAGCACACAGCCTGAGTGACCTAAACCACTACAAATGTCAGTGACTTGTCCCTGCCTCAGTTTCCCCATCTGTTAAAGAAAAGCAGAAACACTTTTTGTGGGGGTGGCAGCTGCTGGTGGTCGAGGTGTCATTGACCAGGGATCAGTGCCGTAGAGGTGTGCTCAGCAAAACCAAAGTGATCCTGAAACGGTAAGAGCTGCAGTGCCTGTACATGGTTAGTTTGGTTATTAAGGTCTTTAAATCAGATACTGGAGCTTGTTTTGGATTGTTCTTGTAAATAAAGAACGGCTACCTGGTGATTCCTAACAAGGAGGAGAGCAAAGATTTGGTTTGTGTGGTTTTACCACCAAGTTTATGCTCTGGGAAAAACAGTGGGAACTTCCTGTGGTTGTTGGTGTGCTTGTAGGTGAAGCAGCCATGTAACCCACACTGTCTCCTGGCACTAACTCTGCAAACTCTGTTTTCCATTTTATAGGTCTTAGAATTGACCCAGAGGTCATTGCTTGTTGCTTGGGGAACCCCTCCTGAGACCTCTTTCATGGGGAAGGGGGTGAAATCCTTGGGAAGGGTGGAAAGGCAGAGCCCAGGCATTGCCGAGTGGAGGGAGGGGTGGGAGCAGAGGCTCCTCTCGGTGGGTTTGCAGTTGGTGAGCGGGTGCTCATTAAGGCTGGGCACTAATTGAGGGCTTCAGGGACCCCTGAGCTGTGATAAAGCAGTTTCTCCCAAGGAGCATCCGAGGTCACGGGCAGGGACATCGGTTCAGCTCTTTAAACTGGAATATGGGGCAGTAGGTTGCTTGAATATCCATGGGGTTGGCATGGCCATGGTGACCAGGAGGTGCCTAAACCCCCAGCTGTGCATTTGTGTCTGGTTTTGCATCTTCTCCCTTCCCCCCTCGCCCCCCTTCCCACTCTGTTAGGTCCTCATCTTTTTTCTCCCAGATTTAATCTGGCTGTGAAATTGGAGTGCCTGCTCTGTGATTTAGGCACCATTTGATGGGCATGGATCAGAATCAAATGGAGGATTAGGGGATTCAAGGATTAGGAGCTTCATTGCAGGGTGGGATGGGAGTGAGGAGCTCCTGAGTGGGAAAGCTCATTAGAAAGAAGAAATTAGATGAGTGCAGAGGATGCTTTTCCTCTTGCAGGATTTTCATCAGTGGCCATTTAAGCCCTGTTGTATCTGTACTGCTTTGGCATCTCCCCCTCCTTGCTTGTTAAAGGGGTGCCTGTTGTATCCCAAAAAACCAGGATTTTCCTTGTTTCCCTCAGAGGTGAGGACCAAATGCCATGAATAACCCAGAAGGGCTCTTCCTACCAATTGTCTCCTCTTCTCCTGCAGGAAACACACAAAGTTTACAGGCAGAAACTGGAAGAAGTCACCAGCTTGCAGACAGCCTGCAGCAGCTCCATACATCGTCAGAAGAAGACACTGAGGGATCTGAAGCACAGCCTGCAAAGGTAACAGGAGACCTGGAGGGTGGAGGAGGCAGGGATGGGATATTTCTCCTTCCCAAAGGGCTGGAATACTTGGATTTCTAGCACTTTTAATGGACAATCTGTGCTGCAGTGCTAAAGTTGTTCTGTATTATAGCCAGGTAGAATGTTCATAACTGCGTGAGAGATGGAGTCCTGTAAATAAAGAAGTTTGAAGGAGTTGGTGTGGATTCTGTCCTTGCAGTGCGTGCTGTACATTGCAGGACTGTGCAGCTTTTGGCTGTGCCAGGTGAGCAATGCTTTGCTCTGTAAACTGCACTGGAAGAACATCATCAGTCCTTGAACCTGAAGGTGTAACTTGCTCCTGGGTGGATTTACAGAAGGGAACTGTCTCTGGCTGCTTGGCTGATCCCAGGAGCCACAGGCGGAATTCCTTGTATGCAGGTCGGAGTACAGCACCTCTGACACCACAGGCTGCTGGCTCTGCTGCTCACTGCTCTCTGCTTAACATTAATTACTAAAACCATAGTTTGTCAGTAAATCATCAGCTCTGTGTCCTGTTACATCCTGAAATACTTCATACCGGACGAGCTGCAGCCTCTGCAAGGGCAGTGCCTGAAACCACACACAACGTTCCCAAGGTGGAAAGAGTTCCTTCAGAAAAGCACAGTATTCCCACGTGATCCTGTCACTGAGCTGATGAAAAGAGAAGCTGGTTTATAAACCTACAGCAGCATAAACCTGGCAGCAAAATAAAAGTCGTGATAAGCCAAATGGTGCTGCAGAAATACAGGAGCAAAGCACATCACCTCACACAGCCAGTTTTTTAACAGCGTGGATTTTATGACATTGTTTTCCTTCAAATAAAAAGGAGGTGAAAACATGAACAGGTATATCTTGTTCTTGTGTTCTTGCAGGTGCAAGCCCAGAGCGAGTCCTGAGGAGTTTGCTCTCATTGAGGAGATCAGCAGCCAGATCAAGGAGAGGCAGAATGCCTTCTTTGACATGGAAGCCTACCTGCCCAAGAGGAACGGGTACGTGCTCTGCTGGGGAGGCTCACGCACTCCAGGAATTCTGGATTTTTAAGTGTTCACAGTGCTTTGTTCCCGAAGGAAAAGGTGCATGTTGAAGAAAGACCTGTAAAATTGGATTAGTCATAAATCTCTTGCTGAGCTGCTGTGTCAGTTGTACACAGAATTCATTAGCTGTGAGTGGATGTAAATGTGTGTGGGCAGTGCAGGTTTTCTGTTAAAATGACAGTAACCCACACTGGCAAGGAATTGTGCAGTTCACTGTTCCACACTGATGTTTTCCTGGGCTAATTTTTTTGAGGCCTGAATCAGCACAAGTCTTTTCTCTTTTAAAAAAAATGTTATTTTTAACTATCTTTAAATTTACACTTTTCTTCAAGTGGGGCTGCTAGGGCAGAGTTCTGTCAGTTGCCAAGGGCTGTGATGCTGCAGCCCCTTGGAAGTTTCTATCAGAAAGTTTTCTTCCAAATCCTCCCTCTGATGTTTTGACAATGCACACTACATTGCCCTTAGACTGTAATGCAAAAAAGGGACTTGGAAAATAAACTTTTTCAATAACTTCCTGGATATGCTGACCAATATTTCCACGTTTAAAGCCTCTTCTGTGGTCTTTCCCTCCAGTTTGTCTTAATAAAAAACCTCCAGTGAACGTGGTTTTGGCAGAGGCACTGTCTCATCACCCTGATCTAGATCATCCTGTGGTGTTCAAATAAAACAACTTACTTGGAGCTGCTCTTGGCTTTTGTCTTCCAGCTTGTACTTAAATCTGGTGCTGGGAAACGTGAATGTCACTCTCCTGAGCAACCAAGCAAAGTGAGTGAGTGTTCCCACACGTGTGAATTCGGGTTTCTCTGGGGCCAGCTATGGGTGTGGAGTGAAGCCCAGAGAGGGGAATGGGTTTCTCTTAGACTTGATAAGTGAAATGCTGAGGGTGGGCAATAGGACTATGACATGGGGATAAGCTAATGTCATATCTAGCTCCATTTGATTCCATCCATCAGTTGCTTTTAAGCCCAGCTCAGCCCGTGCCCTTAATTGTAAAAGTGCTTGGAGTTTTTTTGCGATGTAAGAATGGTACTGTGACTTCTAGGCATACAGTGCTCCAGAAAATGGAGATGTAGATATATATGTGTTTTTTAAATCTTGTCATGCCAACACAGAAACCAGCTCTGATGGGCTTAAGCCACTGTGTTGCAGCTGAGACAGACCCTCCCTGCAGGCAGAACGCTGCCTTTCACCACTGTTCAGTTTTTCTTAAGTACTTCAGCAAAACCTCTGTCTCTGGGCTTGGCATTTGTATCTGGTTTGGAAAAGGTGAAGCCACATTCCAGTCACACATCTGTTTGTGTACATAAACAGCACCTGTTTCCTTCCAGGTTTGCCTACAAGGACGAGTATGAGAAGTTCAAACTTTATCTGACAATAATCTTGTTACTCGGGGCTGTCGCCTGCAGGTTTTTCCTCCACTACAGGTAAGCTGCATTTTTATTTCTTATCAAGTACTTTGCATAAAATTGTGCTGGCTTTGAATTATCTTATGTCCTGTTAAGGACAGTGAGACAGCTCAGGTGCTGTTGAGGCTTTGAGCAACTGGGCAGCAGGACTCCTGCACCTCTTCAACTCTGGCAGGAGCTGTATTTTATCTAATTGTTTTTCCTTTTTGAAAGAGACTTCTGTAACTGAGGAAGTCCAACATCATGCTTCCTGATGATGCTAAAAATTGATGATGTTGTTATTCTGGCATCATGCTGTCCTTGGGAACAAACGGTTGGTTTTGCTTGTGGGTTGTCCCAGGCAGGGACCAACATTGTGCTGCAGCCCTGGGGTTGCAAAAGCAACAAAAGAGAATTTGCATGAAATAATCAGACCTGAAATGTTATCTCTAGGTTGTGATAAAGTATCTGAGCACCAATAGGCTTCCACTATTCAGTTTTGCTTAAAAACCAGGAAGGTGTTGGAGCCAAGAACTTCCACTACAATCTCTGTGTGTCTGGGTGAATGCAGGATTGTACCAGGAATGATGCTGCCCTGCACAGAGGCTGCCCCAACTCCCCCTTGGCTTCTGGAGTTTGCAAATGGCAAAGTAATGTTTTGGTGTTCTGTTTTTTTTGCCCCAGTGCACAATGCTCTTCCATTCTTCTAGCTGATTGGATTTATATAGATCTCATGGAATCTTCTCATTGAATTAGCTTGGAAAGGCCTCACTAAATTGGATCATCTGCTGCTTCCATGATGCTTTCTCTCCTTGAGCAGCACTTAAAGCCATCCCTGCATACCTGCTTATCAGCTCAGGATCTGCAGTGCTGGGTCACAGGGGGAGAAAAAGCCCCAGAGCCTGGCAGTGCTGCATGTGGGTTAGAGATGTTCAGGATGGGGCTTTGTGTCCATAGCTTCACTGGGGCAGGTTTTTACCTACCCAGGAGGAGGGAAAACCAGGGATTTTTAGAATGCTTGTTTATAATTAACAAGGTGGTTTTCTACTCTGTGTTTTTCTGTTTAACAGGGTGACAGATGAAGTGTTTAACTTTCTGTTGGTGTGGTATTACTGCACGCTGACGATACGGGAAAGCATTCTCATTAGCAATGGCTCGAGGTACAGTGCCACCTTCAAAAACCATGGAAAGCATGAAATGTCCTTAAAAGAAAACCAGGCAACAAAAAGGGATTCAGCTCGGCACCAAAACCCAGCAAATCCAAGATGCTGGTGCCTCTCTATATTGTCTCTCTCCTCCTCCCTGGTCACTTCCAAGGATACATGTGGCCACCTGAGGTTTGGGGAGAGAGAAGTTGCAGTTCTTAAGAGACCCTAAGGTCTTGGTCCAAGGTGTTGGCTGTTTTTGGTAGCTGGGGGTTAGTTGTAGATGTGGTCTGGGGTGTAAGCATGCTGCCTTGTGTTAGAGGTCACACGCCTTTGGTTGGAAATGCCACAGTATCCCTTCTGCTTGTGCTTGAGTTGGGACATCTGTTCTATTCCTAGTTTTTGGATAATTTTTTGTCTTTGAGGCTTGAAATCCACGTTTCTTGTCTAACTGCCATGGTTTTTCTCTGCTCAGGATCAAAGGCTGGTGGGTGTCTCATCACTACGTTTCCACGTTCCTGTCTGGAGTGATGTTAACGTGGTGAGTCTGCTCTTGCCTGCTCGAGGTGCTTCAAGCCTGTTTCATGGTGTTTATATCATCTGAGCATTTAAATCCAGTGTGACCATGAAGCTGTGGCCACAGGACACATGGCAGAGTGTCAGCCTTAATATTTGTTTGATGTTACAGATGTTTTCAATGATAAATACAAAACTGCAAGTTTGTATTTACATTGCTGGTTAAAAAAAAAGAAAGAAAGAAACGCAAACCCTGTGGCTGTAGTTGGGCTGGTGATAGCAAAATCTCTGCAAGTCTCCCAGTCTCTGTAACTAAGGAAACAAGCAGCACTTTGCTACAGAGGAGGGACACCACAAAATGAACGTTTATTGAGCCTTGATTACAAAATTGAAAACAAATAATGCAAGTTGCCTCTTAGCAGTGGGTGGTGGTGTTGGTCAGACAACCCATGATGCGCCCCACATACAGCCCCCGTGCAACCTGTCTCAACTTGGGCATGAACTGATTAATTATTAAAAACTGTTTTAAAACAACAGAAGCTTCTGCTCCTGAATCTGTAAGGGGCTGACATAGTGGCTGGGGCAGAAGGTCCCTTGCCCTCCATCTATCCTGAACTGCCCTCAGGATGAGCAGCACAACCACCCCCTGCTCCAGGGCTTGGATTCTCAATGCAGATGATGCTGAATGACTTTGCTGCCTGGAGAAAACTGTGATAACAGAGAAGAGGGGACAGCATTTATCCATGTTAGACAGGGGAAACCTAATCAGTGAGAGCATTTCCCGGGTGGCTGTAGCACCTTTCTGGGCTCCCAGTGGGTGGAATGGGCTGGGCACCAGCTGCTAGTTTGTCTGCTAATGGGATCAGGCCTGGTGGTGAAGGGGAAGGGCACCGCATTGGATGCTTTTAGCAAACTAATGGACCTCCCCTGTGTTTTGCTTCCAGGCCAGATGGACTCATGTATCAGATGTTTCGCAGTCAATTTTTAGCATTTTCAATATTTCAGAGTGAGTATATCTTACCTTGCTAATTCAGGGGATAAAGTCATTTTGTGTCATACATACTTAGAAGAAAACACTTTATGGTAAACACTGGAATATTAAACTGTAGGAATATAAAGATAGTGTACAAATATGCAACCCACAAATATAAGCAATAATTAAATGCTGTTGGATGAAACATGTTTAAAGTAGTTTGATACTTACCATTCTTCTGAATAACCAATGTAGTGATGTTTTCTCTCTCCTTCTCCAGGCTGTGTTCAGTTCTTACAGTATTATTACCAAAGGGGCTGCCTCTATAGACTCCGGGCTTTAGGGGAGAGAAACCACTTGGACCTTACAGTAGGTGAGGTTTCCTGCTATACTTTCTTTGCACTGCTTTTGCAGAGGTTTTGGATGCAGTGTTAGGGAGGGAGAGGGCTGTGTGCCTCCCCATAGCAGAGCTGCCTGTGTCCCAAGGCATGAAGAGCAGCGAGGCTTTTATCCCCCTCCTCAGGTCCTGTGGGTCAGGAGCAGAGGAATCTGATCTTTGTCAGCATTTGAGGAGACTAAGATCAAGGTTTTGGTCATCTCCATCTTCATCCTACTCCAACTACTGCAATTTCAAGTATATATTTTTACTTGACAGGAATATCCCTAATGGGGTGGTCTGGGTGAGGAAGAGCTGCAGGTCCAGTCCTGGCTCTTCTGTGCTCACGCTCTGCCTCTTCTGTCAACCTTTTCCAGAAGGATTTCAGTCCTGGATGTGGCGGGGGCTGACGTTTCTCCTTCCCTTCTTGTTCTTTGGACATGTAAGTTGGGTGATCCCATCCTTGCTCTGCAGCGCAGTGTCTGCTGCTGCCCACACAGAGGTGCTCTGGATCACATGCACCCATGACCAATGTTTCCAAGGTTTAATTCTTTTTGCTCTTAATTAAATTGCCTTTTTCTTTTCCTCTCTGCAGTTCTGGCAGCTGTATAACGCAATCACGCTTTTCAGATTGTCAAGGCACAAGGAATGCAAAGAATGGCAGGTGTGTGTTGGCTCTGCTCAGAAGAAGCACAGGGCAGGGGAGAGGGGTTGCTTGACCACATCCTGAAAGATATTTGGGCATCTGACTCCATTTAAATATCTCAGGATAATGCAGCACAGAGCCTGTTCTGTGTCTGGTAGAGTCCAGCAGTGCTGAATATAATCCATGTTGTAACATTACAGGGTAATAAATGCTGCTTCCTTTCCCCTCTCAGGTTTTTGTGTTGGCTTTCACATTCCTGCTGCTCTTCCTTGGGAACTTCCTCACTACTCTCAAGGTGGTGCACACTAAACTCCAGAAGAACAAAGACAAGGTGAAGAAGCTGTGACTCCCTCTGCTCCCGGTGTGCATCCATCCCTCTGCCCCCAGCAGAGCTGGGTTTGGGACAGATCCTGCTCCAGCCCAGCCACAGGTGATGGACAGGATTGAAGGACTCGCCTGTCCCCGTGTTTAGTGAAGGACTCTGGCAGCACAGACTCAGTATTAATGCAAGCATGGCTCTCCAGTCACACTCCTGCTATTTATGTATATTTAATATAAAATGTATTTGCTTCTGGGGTTTTTTTTCTGTATATAGTGCAGCATGCACCTGCCTGGCAAAGCGCCAGCATTGAGGAAAATGTGGGATCTACTGTAATTCCAATTCTGGAATGGTACCTGACACTTTCCAGTTTTATTATTTAAATTCTGGGTATTGAATTTGCAGAGGTTTATGAACACTCTGGGTGGATCAATAATACAGAGCGAATGCTGTTTTTCAAGGCATTTGTTTAAGGCATATTTTCAGTGGCAATACTAACCTGTGTGTACTGTGAAAAGAAAATGCTCATCTTTGTACCATACTGCTGCTATATACACTTCAAAAAGCTATTTAAAGAAGAGAAATTCCTCCTTTGAAAACAAAATCAAGCAAGAAAAAGCAGTTTTTAAATGGCAGGGAAGTCTGCTAGCCCCAGGGAGACCAGGTCGTCTGTCCAGGCCTGAAAGGACCTAAAATAAACCATTCAATACACAGCTGCATAAGCCCCTTTTTAGTAACAAATACACGGCCCTTGGGTTGGTTTTTGAGGCACAGGTCTGGAAAGGGGAGATAGGCTCAGCTCAAATATTAAATACCTTCTTGAGGTGCTGCACTTGTACCAATAATGAAGAGAATGTAAACACTGGGTCAGGGGGATGGCAGGGGACAAACACTGTCTGCCACCCTGCTGAAGTCCTTGTGCTGCTCGAATTTACACTTAGTCATTGGAACACCCCTTTTGGGCACTGAGCTGCCTTGGGCTGTGTCTTTCCCATCACTGAAGGCTCCCTTTGAGCCAGCACAAAGCCCAGACTGGGCACATCCTCTGGCAGTGTGAGTTGAGAACAGTGCCCTCCTCCCCAGAGTGTGCTCATGAGGGGACAGATAATGCACCACAGGCTTGAGATGGATTCATCAGTTCTGTTGCTGCAAACTAGGGAAATTCAAAATTACCTTTGCCACGTCACTGTCCTGTGGGCATGAACAATAAACTGCAATTTGCCTATTTTCAACAGTTTGCACACCAGCTGGGCTGTATTTTGCTATCTTTTGCACACTCTGTGAGGTTTTTTTCACTCCTTGAACTCTCAGTTATGAGATGTAAATTGTTTTCTGTCGAGAGCAATGCAGGAACCTGGTTCTTCAGAGGTGAGTAACATGAGTTCTGCAGCCTGGGAAACTCAGATTAAAAAAGCCCGAGGGATTTCCACTGTGGAACTGATGGTAAGCGAGTCACTTCCTGAACGTTGGTGTTTCAGTTTCCTACTGGGTGAGGTGAGGGTTGGTTGTGTTTCTTTTACTGATGAGTGGAGAAAGGGCTGCACAATTCTTCAAGGTTTTTCCACAGTTGAGGATGTGCACTTCCAATTAATTAAATTTTCCATTTGAGGCTTGTAGGTATTCACAAAACTTAATTAAATCAAAACAAGTTAGGAGAAAAATGAAAAAAAGATTTTTCAAGGATCAAAATTTGTTTACCCTGCCTGTAAAACAATAATGATGACTTGCTCCAAAACAGCTTTTCAGCAGCTGATTGTGTACAGTTTGCCTTACACAGAAAGCTTTCAGCAGCACCTGATACTGCAGGAACCTCATTTCCCCTCATAGTTTTAGTTGATGATGACTACAGACTAGGAATTGCTCCTACAATCCCAGATGTCAATTAGGGGATGTGCAAAAGAGCCAGGAGATACGAGGCACATGTACCAGGTTGTGCAGTGGGAGAATCCCTGATCCTTAGACAGACAACTGACACCTTTGTCACAAAAGGGAACATTTTAATTTATAGCAGTAGAGATGATTTCACGAGTGAATGAACGAGTATTTCCTCCAGTGTGCACCATGATTTGCATCTGCCTTGTATTAAATAAGCTGTAAATGTTTATCATAAGACTGGTTTAACATTACATGTAGTAGCTGCTTGGAGTACTTCTACATTTGAGTGCTGTAAATTAACTATTTCCCATGATACTCCATTTTTTTAATTGGAGCAACTCACATATTTCCATTGATAAATGCCACTTTCCATTCCAGCATCAAGCCTTGAAGAACTCTGAGGTGCAGCTCTGCAGAGCTGTTCCATGGGGGTAGTGGATGTCCCATCTGCACTCAGGGGGCAGCTTGAGGCCAGCTCATGCCATTGCCACAAAGTTAATTAACTTGAAAATATTAAGACAAAACTTTTTCTGTCTTTTCAAAGGTGCCTGATAAACTGCTTTAACATCGCTTCTAAAAGATGTGGATTTTCTGCTGGGAAAAGGCAGTAAATTGTAGCTTTAATGTGCCACAATTATTTTGCAGAGGAAAAAAAACCCCAGCACTAAGTTATACAGGAGCAGTTGCTGTTCATTGCAGTTTAAATAGTGAGTTGTTCACACTTAGAAGCAAAAGCCAGATGGGTGAAGGCACGTAGCATCAGTTAACTGTGATAAACAGCCTTGATAAGAGTTGAAAACTGTGAGAATAGTGTAACAAAAGTGCAAAAATAGTAAAAATAATTAAAATTTTAAAATAAAAATTATTGTAGGAATACAAATGTAAAAAAAAATAAAAAGAAAAAGGTTTTTAAAGTTAAACTGTTTATAAAATCTCAATCGCTTGGCTCTTGTGCTGTCCAGATCATAACACTGAGCACACTTTCCGTTTCCTGTGGCGCTTGGCTTTCTTCATGGCACTCAGTGCAATGGTTGTGGCTTCTTTAAAAACATTTTCTATGTTCTCACGACATTTTGCTGAGCATTCCAGGTAAATTTCTGCATTAATCTCCTTGCAAGCTGCCTCACCCTGGAAAGAACAAAAAGGTAAGAAAAGATGTAAGTTTGGTGGATGGGAGAAGGAAGGTGAGCTGGGGAAGAAAGGGAATTATTTTGTACATCTTTGCAATCACGAAGAAAGAAGCTGCCTCTGAGTGCAGTGCTAGAGTGTGAGTGGCATTGGTAATAAACTGAAGCACTGTAAATAAACTTGGGGTTTTTCCACTATGTTGAACCAAAGCCTGGCTTAAAAGTTCAGAGCATTAGAGACTCTTGAGATGCAGAATCCTGATAGCACAAAAATATTCTCAGTATTGAATTTCTTTAAACTAAATGCTGAGGTAGGTACTTAAGCAAGGATAAGATGTCTACATGGTGGTATTTTTTTCAGGCCTGACCTTAACTATTCTGTGATGTCACCTTTAGTAATGAATGTCACATGCAAGAACAGAATCTGCACTGATGCCTTGCCTTGTTTTCCTGGTGCACATGCAGGAACCTTGACTTTTGCTTTGAAGCATCACAAGGGCTCAGCCAAAATCCTCATAAAAACAAACGGGCCCCTGCACTTCTCAGCCATGCAATGGGAATAGACTTGAATCTAAAATATTTCCATGCAATGCTCTTTGTGTGAAATCACTTTGTCACACAGACAAAGCACAGTGATTTCTTACTTGTGATCCTTTCATTGTCCCTGCAGAGCCAGCCCCCAGGTTTGAATCCTTGTGAGCCTTTTACTGTGAATTCCAGGTCTGCAACCCATGGCTCACAGAGTCTGCATTTATTCATTATAATCTCTGGGAGTGGGGTCAGTTGAGCACTTGGGCTTTTATGGGGGCGTGGTTCTTCATATTTAAGCAGTTTGTCTCCTTCCAGTTGTTTGCAAGCTGCAGTGGCAGATACTGTTCAGATCCTCTGTGTCTGCCATGGGGAGCATCACGTCCTGTGGCTCAAGGTGCCATCAGCTGTAAAAGACTGAGGTAGAGCACATTTCAGGGGGGGAAAACCAAGTGGGAGAGCTCACATAGGAGACAAAGTTTGTATATCATGTGGGCCCTTGAGTTTAACTGCATGAGGCCTCAGCAGACTGGCCAGAAGTGTCTGTTGCTTGCCCTGAACCTCTCTCGTGTGAGGACGATGAAGGGATTTATTCATGCAAACAAGGGACAATCTGCAACTGTTCACAGTGACAGGCTGGGACCTCATCCTGTGTGCAAGGGAGACAAACTAAAAAGCCCAGCATGGTTTTGTGGTGATGCAGTTGCAGTTTATTTTCCTGCTGTTTAGAAGAAGTGGTGATTCACTCGAGGTCGTAGTGCACTTGACCCTGCTCCCCGGACGTGTGTCTCAGTTTGAAAGCTGCTGTTCTTGCTCTGAGGTGACAGGAGAAGGATGGCTTTGTAGTTAAAAAAAAAAAGAAAAGAAAAAGTGGAGGATCAGAGCAGAAAGGTCTTGTGTGACATGGGACAAACTGTTCCACCACTGTTTCTCTTGTACCTAGGACAGCTATGCCAGTGACATAACACTACTTTATAAATCTCACTGCTTCATAATACTGAAAGATATTGATAATATGTAGTTTTCTTAAGATTACTTTAGAGACTTCAAAGAACAGTCTCTCATGTCAGAAAAACCTTGCAGATGTTCTTGGTATTGGCCTTGAAAGGATTTCTTTTTAAGTAGGATTTTCAGAACACATTTATTCCAGAACAGTCAGTGTATTTAATCCTGGAATGTGTTTCCTAACATCTCCAGTCTTCATAACAGCACTGATCAAAGCACCAGTGATGGCTGCAATGTAGGCTAATAACAATTATGAAGGAAGTCCAGCAAACCTGTTAAGGTTTACAAACTTGTAGCAGTAATAACCCAGCTGTGAAAGGAGAGAAGAACAAGATGTAACGAGCATAGAAGGCATAGATAGTTGTATCCTTTCAAACTGCTCATATTTCTCTTTAATTTGGCACTAAAAATGGGTGGTGATTTGGCCACTTCCAAAAAGAACTTATAGAAATCTCTGTTAGTGCTGACTGTCAATCATTTCTTTATCTGGATCACCTAATTTTGGAGTGTCTGTGACAGTACTTGTGAGGAGCAATGCCATCATGTGCTTTATCTCCTGCCAAGAGGCCACCACTTTAGACACACTGAAGTTTACCTGGTTATAGGTGATGGGTTCCTGCTTGGAAGCCCTGAGCTTGCGCAGCTGCTCCTTGTCCTTCCGAAGGTCTGTCTTGCAGCCGATCAGCACGAGCGGGACACCCCGGCAGAAGTGATTCACTTCAGGATACCACTACGGATAGAAAACCAAAACTTTTACATCTGGCTGTTATTCTGTTGTTTGTTTCCTGAAATCAAAACAATACAGCCAAGCAACATTTAATGTAAGATGCAACTTCAGAGTTTTGCAGTTGTTAGTGTAGTGGGGGCGGGGGGGGGGCCCAACATGCACTATTTACATCACAGAAATGTTTAAAAGCTCTACCCAAAGTCAGCTGCTTTATAAAAACATAGTGGTATCTGTCTCTATGCCAAAATGTTTATTTACCATCTGTTTAAATTCTGAGGAGCTTCTCTAAAGTCATATTTAATAAAAGAATTTGGACTAAGTCTTGCTTTGTTTTCCTGGTGCTATGTCCAAGCATGCTTTGGAGCATTACAGAAATCCCAGCACAGAGTGGTTGCTCTCATCTCTCCCCTGCAGTTAAATATGGAATACAGTTATGATGGAAGTACTCTTGACTCCAAGATGTGCAATGTTGGTCGTGTGACATCGCTGCTGATAGAGCAGTGATTTCACTGCTGGTGTTTGATCTTTTTAGTGAGAGTCAACCCCAGTTCTGAGCACTTAGGAGCCGTGGAGAGGTGAGCCCCAGGTCTAAGGTCTGTGACCTGCAGCTCAGCGCACGATGAGTGATCTGGGCATCTACACGCCCAGGGTACAGGACACTAAAAGCACCAGCATTTTTCATCTGATATCTTGACATATATCAGGTGTGTGTAATTCACTTAGAAGGCTGGAGTAATTAGGAGAGCCTCTTACCTTGGCTGCTATATTATCATAGCTGGTGGGGTTCATGACATCGTAACAAATTAACACGACATTGGTGTTCTGGTAAGAAAGCGGCCGTAGCCGATCGTAGTCCTCCTGCCCTGAAACACACAGGATGGTTTGGATGAAGAAATCTCTGTCCTGAACAAGCAGAGTGATGGGGATATGTACAGACACATACTTGAGATCAAGAACAATGGTGCTGTAATTGCACAGATTGCAAATTTTTCATACTTGTAAAATTCCTCCCTTTGAGTACAGGAGATTCCTCCTCACTGACAAAGCTGATGGTTTAGAATACAGAACACATCCTTGGCAGGTTTTAATAAAAAGACTGCTTTGTCCACTTGCTAAGGACTTAGAAGCAGTTCTAAACACTGACTACCCAGTTACTGCTCAAAAGTAAAATCATCAAGAGAAATCTGAAAATTATTATTAATTTTGACAGCAGCAGTCCCCAGAAACATTTGCACTTGTGGTGCTGTGAGGAGAAGAAACACTGTATTTGCTAGACAGGAATGCTGAAGCAGAAACCTTAGAGGCAAACTTGCTTTTCCCAGCTTGGTGAGCTGAGAGGAAGCAGCGATTACACACAGGATTGTACAAGCCATGCTGCAGCATGAGCCAGGCTTAACTGGCCTTTGAAGCAGGACTCTGCAGCAGACCTAAGGGAATTCTGCTGAATTCTGGAAAAGCAGGGGATTTGTCATACTTCTGATTAGGGATATTCTAGCACGTGATGTGACAAGAGGAAGCTGATTTGCTTCAGACCCGTACTCTTCCCCTTACAGTAATCAGCGTGCCAGGGCCTGAAGGTGTCTTGCTTTGAGAGATTAAGTTCAAGAAAGCAGTAATTCCCAGATACAGTTGGCAGCGCAGGAAAAAAACCCTATTTTCTTCATTTAATAAGGAAGAAAACACGATTCAAGCAGTCTGCAGAAGGTGTATTTGTCACCTGAATGCTGGAATCAGGTACACGTCTGTGATGTACTGAATTTCCACGAGGAGGACTGGGAATGCTGCTCCTTCCCACTATCACCACAATCCACACACAGACCAGAAACTGCCTTACAGGGAAGTTCCACATCTCAAATCTTCATGTTGATATTTCAAATGAAGGAATGCAGAAAATTTCGGTGTGCCCCAACCCTACAACAATTATTCCCACCCTGGCATCTTCCTCAGTCCAAAGTCGTGTACTCATCACTTGCCAACATTTTTGTCTCTAGTCTGAAGAACTGCAGATAGCAAAAGGCCAATAATGCTACAATATTTTTCTCCCTTCCTCAAGTCAAATGACTGGTTGAGATACAGTTAATTCCAAGGCAATCCCTGCTGGACAAGCCATTACTCAGTTTGTCTGAGATGTTTGTACAAAGGGAATCTTGAGTTTGGACCATTTTGTATTTGAGCTTCCGCAAGAGCTGTGTGCTCTGTGGGGAGGTGCAAAACAAACAGGGATTGATCCCTCAGGGTTTAATCCAGAAATAATAGACAATTGACAAAATTATGCATGTTGTATAAACATTCAGAGCAAAGACTGTACTGCTTATCCCTTCTTACTCTCCCAATCCATCTACTTGTTTGCAACTGATTTACCATTTTGTTGCTGAGATAATCCCCCAAATGCATTAAACACATAAGGTGCCAATTTTTTTTTCCCTCCTAACTTCCTCTAGCGCTGTGTAAAGTATTCCTTGTTCAAGTTCCAGCCTCTGAGTTTCTACCAACATAGCTTGTAAAATTAAAAGGTCCTCCAAGTTGTTGTTGGCAATTTGTGAGGCAGACAGGACTGTCCCTTTGGGAGAAACATGTTTATTTGCCTGGAATCAGAACATACCTCTAAATTCACACTCTCCTGGATGGGATAACAGAAAAAGTGTCTTTAATAAGTTGTATTGCAAGTAAAAAACTATAGATCTGCCCTGGTGAACTGCCCCTTCATCTTCAAATCCATCTTTGCACTTATGGGCTTTTAGGCAAACAATAAGTGCGTGAGAAAATTCTGCTGTGCAAAGCACGGCTCCGTGTGCAGTTGGAATGTGGGATACAGAGCACAGAACAGGGTGGGGTGCAGAGAGCTGAGAGGGAAGGTGAAGTGGCAATTGCTTAACCTGTGTTACAGTTGCGTGGTTGCAGCACTCACAGGGAAGGAGAAGGAAGCTGCTCTTTAGGAGCTCAGATGCAGCTCCTCAGCTGCTGAGGACGTAACGGGACCCAGATCAAGCTGTGTCTAAACATAGACATCCCCCTCTCTGAAAACAATCCCTTTCACCCCCTGTCCTCAAGCACTGCTGGTGAAATGTAAGAAAGAGCCTGGGAGACTTTTTTTCTCTGTAAAGCTGCTCAGTCTGTGGTCAGAGCTAATTTGGCCCAGATTTAGGTCTTTCACTAAAAGGGTTTTTAAAAGGAGGAACAGGGGTGAACCTAAGCAGTAACTGAACGTATATGCAAAGCCCCTGTGCGTGCTTCCTCAAACACAGGTACTTGTTTTCTTTCCCCAATTAACAAGCAACATGCTGGTTAAGTATCTGCCTACATGTGAGCACATCTGTGACTCCTCTGTCTCCCTCAATATATCGTACCATCAGAGACTTTGGTTTTTTCCAAAGAAAAAACTCCACACCACTGAATTCACCTAAAATTTGCTAATTCTCTGCCAAGCTCCCAGTCCTGCGTGCCTCTGGGTGATGCTGTGTGACCACATCACTGCAGTCAGGCCCTGGGGTGGGGAAGGAGCTCTGATAAAGGTTGAGGGTGAACAGAAGAAGTGAAACCACAGGTCTCAGTCTCATGTGCATGTTCACTTTTTTCTGCTCTTCCTTACCCCTTTGCACACTCATCACCAAAGAAGTGCCAGCCTGTGAGTTGCTTGCCAGCTATGTTTTTTCATTATTCGGTTTAAAACAAATTGGGAAACAGACCTTCTTGGCAGGAAGAAAACTGGTAGAAGAGGACACTTGGGGCAGGAGGGGCACATTTCAAATAAAAAGTTGGGGTTTTTTATCTTACTCAGGGCTGACTTCCCTCTCAAAGTCATAAGAAACTATTCTTGCATTCACTGGCCTTTAAAATTCCTTTGAAGAACTCAGGCTTCTGTCATCAGAGATGTGAAAAACCTCAATGGGGGTCTTGCATGTGCTTCTTGTCAGGCAGAGCAAGTACCCACAATGATGAGACATTACTTCCTCCCCAGCCCAGCACCACTCTGCTCTCAGTTCTGAGAAACTCCTGCACCAGGAATTGAGCCTTGTATCTGAACTGCACCTAAAGCATTGACGCCTCTCCCTTGGCATGGAAAAATTAGATTTCATTTACCTCCCAGTGCCTTCGCCTCTGTCGAGCACAGCTTGAAATGGGAACTTTAAATGGAAAAACCAGCTGCAAAGGCTGTTTGCAGACCAGACAAGTGACGTTACAAAGGCTTTACACATTGCGTATGTGTACCCCCAACTTCCTGTAACAGCAAGAAGTGTTTGATGAGGAAGATACAGTAGCATAGTATAGAATTCTCACCAAAAGTTCTTTTTCTGTTACATTTTAGACTAATCCATTAAGTTCTTTTGTTACCAAAATTCTTGTCAAGAAAATAATACCTTCTATATCTTGAAACATTTGATTCTTAAGCATTTTGTTTGTGTCCTCCTTCCTCAGTAAGTAGGACAAGCTCAAAGGTTCAAGCTGCACAGGACTTGACAACACAGAGAGTCCTTCCAACTTTAAACAGCCCGCGGAGCTGAACCTGTCCTTTACCTTCCCTTGATGCTGAAGTACGCCCAGCTCTATTTAGTGTTGCTCCAAGCATGATCCTAAAAATACACAACTCTTCGTCCTAACCTAACCCTTAAGGAACATCAGTTCTGTATTATTAAAAACAGGATGGGATTAAAATGTGTGCTCAAGTGAGTCCTTCCTCTAGCAAAACTTCCAGTTACAGGAAGAGGATAAAAAGCTACTTGAATTAGAGTTTGACACAGATATGTAACATAAAACTATATAAGCAGCTTTGAAACAGAACCAAAACCCAATCAAATGTCTTAACCCAGGTGACAATCTCCTTGCTTTCTTTCTTGCTATGAAAAACGAAAGAAATTTAACAGGAAGGGAGGAGACAAGTGTTAACAGCCTCAAGAAACTTGCAGCCTTGTGGCCTTGATGCTGTTTTTGGGGGTGAAAAACGTTAGGTTTCAATGTTTCCACATGACAGATGGAAAGCAATTGTTTTTTCATAGCAACAGTAGCAGCTCCACTATCCAAAGTGTCTCACAAGACACAAAATACACCCCACTGTTCTTCAGTGGAGCAGTGTTTTAGTCCAAATCAGTTTTTAGAGCTGTGAACTCAATGTGGAGGGGACACACTGCCTGCTAGTTACATGCATGAACAGGGAAATTACAGGATGCGGGGGAATGGTTTTAAACTATCAAGAGGGTAAATTTGCACGAGATATAAAGGAGAAACTTTTCACAATGAAGTGTGAAAGGCTGCCCAGAGAAGCTGTGGCTGCTCCATCCATGAAAACGTTCAAGGTCAGGTTGGACAGGGCCCTGAGCAACCTGATCTAGTTAAAGATGTCCTTGTTCATTACAGGGGAGCTGGGCGAGATGACCTTTAAATGTCCCTTCCCACCCAAACTCTCCTGATTCTGTGATAAGCCACCAGCACTGGGCTCAAATCCCTCTTTGGTTGCTCACATGAGATTCCAGCCCTTCTCTTTTCCTCTAAGACTTAGACCCAAACCCCTTGCCATTCAGTAGAAGGTACATTATCCCAACTAACTCGACTTAGAACAATAACACTGCAAATTGGGTGCTCAGGATCTTACTACACTCTAGTAAAAATTAACAGTAAAATTCACTTTTAGATGAAAAGCCTTTTAAATGATGTTTTCAGCTATCACATGCAGTATACAAGAAGGTAAGTGCGTTTTACTACTATTGAAAATGACTGGATTGCATTCGGTTCTTATTTGTCTTGGTGTAAATTTGGAAGGACTCCACAGGCTTGAACTGAAACAGATGATTTACAATGAGCTGAAACCGAGCACGTGTCAATTTTAGGGTTCATTTAGGAACACAGCTGGATAACAGAGTCTGGGAACTTGGAATGAAGCTGAACACAAAGCATTTCACAAGTTCCTCAAATGAACCTGAACAAACTATCAGCATTTTCAAATAACTTTTACTGCTACGGCCTTTTGATTTTGAACACAAACCAGCCTTTTTCTCCTTCCCTATTCAATCACACATGGCAGTAGATTAAAATATTTTCCTGGTTGATTGTATTATGCTTTGCATCTGGGAACTGGGTTTTAATACTTTCAGATATGTTTGCTATTTGATGTTTCTGAATTAATTGGGCTGTTAAGATAATGAATGAGTTGATGACCAGTACTGCCATTAGACAATCGACCTTTTTTTTTTTCTGGAAGGCACATTGATATGCAACAGGTAATGGTGGTTGGTTTGTTTGTACTTCAGTCTCTAGCAGTCTTAGCTGCAATGCTATGGTAAAACCATGCTGGTAAAGGAGCAATTTGAAAATCTGTTCATCTTTACAGTCTTCAAATATTGGTCTGGTTTAAGTTGACATAGGAAAATCTGCTGGAACAGAAATAGGTGCACATTGACCGGAGAAGCATTTTACAGTAATAAACGCAATTTCTGCTTATTTGCCTCAAGTTACGAAAGGCCGGGGCCGGGTTTGGGCTCAGTCCCAGGCCAATGTCCCCGAGTGGTGTCATCGCAGTGGCCACACAGGAGCTGCCCCTCGCAGTCCGCCTGGCACTGGGAAAGTGGAACCCCTTACCTGCTGTGTCGTACAGGTTCAGGGTGACCTCCTTCTTCCCCACCGTCACACTCGTCGTGTACTTCTCAAAAACAGAAGGCGCGTATTGCTGCAAAGGGAGGAGAACGATCTCGATGATCTCAGAGCCTTTTTCCAATCTTAATGGACTCTGTGAAAGTGCGAAGCGGTTCTGGCGAGGCCCAAGCGCTGGGGCCGGCCCCGGCCCTGGCCCCCAGCCCCGCGGGGGTGGCAGTCCCTCACCTCGGGGAAGGCGCCCTTGGCGTACACCATCAGCAGCGACGTCTTCCCGCAGCCTCCGTCGCCCACGATCACCACCTTCACCTCCTTCCTGTCCGACGGGGCGGCCGCGGGGCCGTGGGGCTGCTCCGCCGCGCCCTCGGGCACGGCCCCGTTGGCCGCTTCCATGGAGCGGGAGCGGGAGCGGGGCGGGCGCGGCAGCGGAGCGGGCCCGCTGAGGGCGCAGC
>VXAC01000636.1:311426-326627 GCA_013399225.1 Rhipidura dahli | reverse complement strand
AGCGCCGGGTCCCCCTCAGACTCACCGGGGCCGCTCTGCCCGCCCGTCCCGCCGGGCAGCCCTCGACGCTCCATCGCCCGGGACCATCGGGCCCCGTCCCCTCTGCCCTTCCACCCACACACCCCATCTCCATTTATTTATTCCGATTCCATCTGTTCCCACAGGGAGCCCCTCCAGCGCCGTGCTGGGTCCCTCCAAGCCGGCAGCGCTGAGGGAGCGCTCCAGCTGAAGGCCGCTTGTGTCCGGTCCCGAAGGCCCAGCGGTGCCAGCCGCGGTGAGGGCAGGCAGAGACCCGCGAGGTGCTCCCGCAGAGACACCTCGGTGCTGGCACTGCCAGTGACCCACTGCTTGTTTTCTACTGATTTATTGCTTGGGTGAGAACCGACAGCTCTGCTCATCATCCCACCCAAGGTGAGCGGCAAAAATAACTGGAGTTTCACATTGTAATTGCAGAGATGTGGTGGCCCCAGGCTTCCACATGGTGTTTTTTGGTACCGTGGAAGGCAGGGGATCACAACAGCTGGGTATGTTTGTTTTTAAGAAATAAAAATTTCCTCTATTTTTTTTTTTTTTTTTAATACTACTTGTGGGAATAGCAACAAATCCCTAAGGACATGCTCGGGTGTAGCAAGACCATTTAATTCAACTAAGATAAAAACCCAAAACCACAATTCGAGTAGGGCTGTGCATTTTCCCCTGCACGGTTGTGTCACTAGATGGCCTTCCAGACCCAAACAAACACCACTGCACTCGGGCAAGGAGGATCCTGCTTTGTGCACAGGGCGAACAAAAAGCTAGAAAAGGATATTTCTGCAATAGAGAAGAAGAAGGACCTGTAATACCTAACAAAGTATCATAAAATTCAAATTATAATAATAAAAAGGCAGTCAAATTCACACCTATTTAAAATTCAGCATTTTATTAAGGAAAAGGTTGATGCAAGCATGTAGAGGCTGTCAAAAAAGTGCTTTATGAGCCTTATAAATCTCATCTGGAACACAGGAAAAGCCACCAACTCCTGTCCACTGTAATGGGGGAGGCCAATCAAATGGCACAGGAATGGATGGGACAGGAAAGGATTTGTTTCATGCTGAAATGATTTATTTGGACCTGGCTCAAAACCAGCATCACACTATGTATGATACAATCAGCAAGTTAACAGTCTTCCTGTGACTGAAGAATTCAGGTTTTTTTTTCAAGTCAATTATTGCCATAAAGGGGATTTTTGGGGGATTAAAGTATTTTGCGGTTCATTATTTATTTGTGGGTTTTGCTTTTATTGTTGTTTGGTTGGTTGGTTTTGGGGTTTTTTTTCCAAGTCTCACAAAACAATCTTTACGTTTCTCACAGCTTTGTCTCCTTGTACATTTTACACTTAAGGAAACTTTTAGATTTGTACACCTTTAGATTTCAGATTAAACAATATAAAACGAGCAGATTATAAATCCAACTATAAACACTCCAAAGACTGTTTTTTAGTAATGGATGTTCTATTTGTAATAAGTCAACTTAGTATGGATGAAATATAACATTTCAGTGTCTCAGGTACTTAATTTTAATTAACAGCTATGCAGTGCTTCAGGCATATCATTGGATTCTGGGCAAAAGCTGAGCCTATTTTGCTGACTCCAAAAAAGCAAAATCTAAAATAGAATTGTGCCACTGATTTGAATGGAAGAAGATTCAACCCCCTATTAGTGAAATTCAAATCTAATAATTACTAATTGCAAGTGTCCTTCTCTAGTTCAGTTTTGGCCTGTATATTGATTTTGGCACAAGTTCTTTCATCAAAAGCTTGCACATCTGCAGCTCAGGGGTCAATGTGAGTCTGGAGATTCTCAGTGAGCACAACAAAACCAGGGCTTTAGTGGGGTATGGAAAATATCCGTGCTCCAGTCTTGGTACCAATTTGTTGCTTCATGATCGCCAAGCAAGAAATTAGGAAGGAGTGAAAGGTTAACATACTGCTTATGAACACTGCTAGGAGTTCATGATTTTTAAAAGATGCTTTAACACTCTCGGTGGTATTGATGGGTAACTCAGGTTAGCTAGGAAAGCACCCAAAAAAGACTCACAGATTAGGTTCAACATTGTTTGCACACACCACCTGCTGCATACTCATATTGTTTGTTTATTTGGTAACACAAGCTGGACAAGAATGGGGACCTGTTCTTCCTTATTGCCTTCAGAATTACATTTCTGAAATACACCTAATTTTTTTTCTTCATAACGAAGACTTCAACATAACAACAACTAATCCCATCCATGTCCAAGGAAATATTCATAAATTTAGTTAAGAAAGTGTATAACATTAACATTAACATTACCAGTGACATTAATTATTTGTGTTTTCAGCTATGAATTCCGACTACAGCATGTACTGAGCAAGAGCAATGCCTTGAAAAATTTACAATAGGAAAGACAGACCCTAAGGAATGGGATTTACCAAGTAAGTCAAGTGAATCTCTGATAAATTTCAGATGTTGCACAAGGCCAACAATCGTTTGTCATGTGCACACAGGCTCTTAGTGAGGGAGAGTCTTTGCCCCACAGAATTTAGTATGGACTGGGCACAGAAGGAAGGGGGAATATGATGGGGGAGAGCTGAACTGTCCCTGCACACAGCACAAAGTTCTGGTGACAGAGTCAGAGGAGAAGCCTATGACAAAGCAGGTGTGTACTACTCAAGGTGATTCATCCTGTTTACAGAACAAATGTACAAAATTGTTTTTCAGTTGTGCTTTGCTTACAGTGCCAACACTGCTCTGACCCTCACTAAACCCTCCACACAATTTCCAAAATCAAAGCTCCCCAGTGTCCTTGACTTTCAGCTGCTTCTCAGTCTCCATTTCTGCAGCATTTCTTGCTGTTCCTCTCGCACATGCAGAGCTCAACCATCTGGTCCTCATGGCCTGATATTTTACACACACGCCCCCACCCCGAAAAGTCCCTTGGGCCACATGATTCACCATCTATTCAAACCTTGCCATGTGCCTGTTTTTTTGTGTAGTAGCTCCTACTGATGTAAATCCCTTGTTCCATAAGGGCTCTCAATTGCCTTTTTCACTGAAGGCAAGGTGGCTGTGACACCTGCCAGTTTCTAAGACGTTTAACCCACCCTAAAGCATTATTACATTGCTGTTTGGCTGAGTAGGAACCATATTTTTTCCCAGTAGGAAGTGCTGCCAGAAAGGCATTAACTTTCTAGACTATTAAGTAATATGG
Organism: Rhipidura dahli; assembly: GCA_013399225.1. NCBI lineage: Eukaryota > Metazoa > Chordata > Aves > Passeriformes > Rhipiduridae > Rhipidura > Rhipidura dahli. The sequence continues at coordinate 323,402 of VXAC01000636.1, read as the reverse complement.
AAAAATTATATTTCAATAAGAAAATTTCCTTTCTGCCTTTTCATGCCTTGGAAGTAGTTCCTGTTTCACTTGGCTCAAGTAGCACATGCACTAAATCAGTGTAGAAATCTTTGGATAAACTCTGCATAAAATCTGTCCAAATGCTACCAGGGAGTTCAGAGGGCTGGGAAAGAAAACAGGACAAGGGTCTGCAACAGGAGATGTGAGACAAATTAAGACACACAACTCAGCAAAATCGGGCAGAGATTATTCAGGCATTTTTATATAGTTTGGACAAATTTTATTCATAGGCCACACACTCACAGCTACCTGGTGAGCAGCTATTTGTAGGGAACACAAACTGTTTCTTGGGTTATTTTCTCTGGTATTCTTTACACCAGGGGTGCCAACCATGTGGGCCAAATATGGCCTACCTGATACATGTGCTGTGTTTTGAATTTCACCTTTCTTTAGAAACTGAGTTCTTGGCTTTGCTTTTGTGGGAGAAAAACACCCCATTTTACAAACCTGAAGTAAATCAGCATGGTAACATCTCATCCTGATACAGTAGGTGCTTAGAGGCAGTTTCAAGTTTCTGTTGCTCACTGAAGCATGAACTCTCAAGCCAAATTCTTTTGTGAAAAATGGGTAACACAAGGTTAGGATCATCCAGTGCTTTTCTCAACATCAAACACAATGAGTGATCTCTGAAAAGCATGAAATGAACAGGCGAGTGTCTGCCAACACCTCCACAGCTCTGCCCCCCTTGATCTGGGGGATGTGTGTCTCCCAGATGTGCTGGTACAGCCTCCCTGAGCCATGGGCAGGAATTTGTCACCACGGGCTGGCAGAGCTATCACAGCAATGCTGGATCTCATCCCCTGCCTCTGTGCTGGGAAGGCAATCTGGAGGTTTGGCAGAGAGAGAGGGATTCAGAACGCCTCATTTCAGGTGAGATCTGCAGTTGTGTTTGCCTTGGGAGCTGGGCTTGGTTTTGCCATGGGAACAGCCAGAAGCAGCAGGTTCAGGAGTGAGGCACAGCCTTGCTTGTAGCTGACAGAGATCAGGGCTCTGCTACAGATCTGTGTGAAATCAGTCACCATCAGATGCTCTTCTGCATCCAGATCTGCAGCAGAGAACACATCCCATCAGGAAGTAATTTGGGGAAATTTAGGGAAAAGGGCTACAAATAGCTTTGCTTGCAACACAATGTGTTTTAGCCAGTATCCAACCAATCCCTTTAGTAGAACCTCTAAAATCCCTCTGGCTTAGGCCTTCCTGTGTTTTCATTACCCAACACTCCACCTAACCCAGAAAGCACAAAGATGTTATTTTTTTCAAAATTGCAGTATCTGCTTCCTTCAGATCACTTTCCCCTTCTTCTCTCATTACCAAATTATATAATTATGTGGATAGAGGTATTTTCTTTTAATGTACTTGCTGGTTCAGACACAAGAGAAGACTTAACCCAAGAGTAGTGTGTGTAAATTAAGATGACCAAGGCACCAGGGCAGGAGTTGCATGAAGCTGCTTTGGCTTAAGCAGTAGGGATTAATACAGAATGGATGAGTCGACTGGAGACTGCCAAATCTGGGTTACACGTCCTAAAATTCTGTTGGAAGATTCCACTAAACCTGAAATATGCAGAGTTGTACTTTTTTGTGAGGTTTTAGAGAACATCAAGTTTAAGTGAACCCAGGTTTGGCTACCTAAATATGCTTTTCACTATGTGAGCACAACCTGAACAAGTGTGTGTTTTACAGAGTCATGAGTCAGGCTTTGATCAACACCTCATTCCTGCACTCTTGCACCTGGCACAAGCAGAAAGTTCTCAAACCTTTTGGACAAGGATGTGGGGAAACTGGGAGTATTCATAGGGGGAGAATAAGGGATGGTGAAGTAGGCTACAAGAGAATGGACTGTGGATTAAAAAGGACCACGTTTTTGCTGAGTAATGCATAGCACTGACATTAAAGGGCAGTTAACAAGAAGTTTGCATCCTCCCCTCTGGTATCTGTCCAAATTTCCCACAGGAAGGCAGCAATGGCAGGCAGAAGAGATGATAAAATCCTCTGTTTATATGGGGGACACCACAATTTCTGCCTGCTTTTTGTGGAGTGCTGGGTGTATGGGCAGAGCTAAGCAGGAAGCTGTCTTTGCTCTGTTGTCGTCTGGCTGGCAAGCTGCTTGTTCACAGAGGTGGAGGTTTGGCAGGAGCCAGAGGAGCTTGTGGCTTGTCAGAGCATGGCCAGGCAAAGAACAGGCCCTGACTGAGTTTCTCTCAGACCTGAGTGCAGCCATAACCCGGCCAGAGCAAATCCTGCACAGGAACAGCAACGCTCAGAGCAGGTTAATTAATAACTAGAGGCGCTGGAAATAAACCCAGTTTGTAATTGAGTGATGTTTGCTTTAGAGCTGTGATTCTTGGCCTGTGCCTGGTTTGTGGGAGCTGGATGGGCTGACAGTGCAGGGTGGCCTGGCTGGATGTCCTCTCTGAGAGTCACCAGAGAGGGTCAGGAAGGTGTTCAAGCAGTGGTGTGGGGTGGTGAGGGCAGGCACAGAAAGCAGCAAGCTGAATGTGCTGGGTCTGGCACACTGCCCTGCCCTGCTCCACACCTCTGCCCTTGATGGCACATTTCCTGTGCGTTTCTCCCTTCCTACACACATCTCACCCTTCCTGAATGTCCTCATAACAACAGGCACATTGTTAAGTTCCCAGTTGCTTACTGAGATTAACATAGTAGCTCTGATTTCTTAAGGTGGGGAGATTTCCTGGTTAAGACTGTTCTAATTAAATTTACATCTCTCATAAGGCTAAAAATGCCCCTGTGTGAAATGGCAGCTGAATCTGCTCATAAAATGTCAGTGTCTGAAGACCTTTAATGGTCTTGGGAGTCTAACAATAGTACAGACTGTGCCTGTTCAAAGATAAGGGCTCCAGGCAAATGGAAGAAGGAAGCAAATACAGCATCCCCCCAAACCACACATCTTAGACAAAATTTTTTTAAGTATGGAACACATCTGGCTACATATTTGTCAAGTATTTTATTGGCTTGAACTACACACACAGCACCCACAGCAAATCCTTTCCACTCTAGATCTGAGTGGGCACCTCCATTTTCCTTTTAGGACTCACTTTTGGACCTGGGGAAAAGTGTTCTCAGTAGAAAGGCCTCCGAGCAAGCCTGGGCTGGTCGCAGTGGAGCAACAGCTGCACGAGCTTAAATTCCTCTTCCCACCCTGCTGTACAAGCCGTGCCCCTCAGTCCTGTGCCTGAAGGAGCCAGAGAGAGGAATGTCCAGCTTTCCTGCTTCCCTGCCAGCTCCACTGGCATTTCCTCTTCTGCAGCCAATTGCACGTTAGGTACAGACACCATGAAGTGCTTTTTCATGTGGGCAGAGTGGTGGTGAAACTAAGGATCCCTTTTGGTCAGAACCCCCTGCAGACGTCCGTGACACTTTTTTTACTCCCCTTTATGCAACATGTCAGGCACTTGTGATAATTGACTGCCACAGGAACCACTTCCTGCACGCTGCTAACTGCAAATCCTTCCGGACTGCTGGCAGGCACTGCCCAGGGAAAGACAACGTGCAGGGGAAGGTGTCAGGAAGCAAACAAAATTCTGTCCTCCAGCAGCAGCTCCCAGGAGAGAGACAAGGAGAAATGCAGCAATGGCTGTGAGGATTTAGTGGAAACTAACTTCGGTTAGAAACTAGCCTACCCTCTAGAAGGTTAAACAACTAAAATATCTGGAAATGATATTTTAATTTAAAAGTTACCTTAAAAAAAGAAAAAAAGAAAAGCTAAAGCAAGTTCAAAAATAAATCAGAAAGTAGACAAAGATAAGAACAGAGCATGCAGGAATCAAGCCTGAACAAAAGGCATGAGTTATGAAAGGAGAAAACCACAAATGGCAGGGGTTGAAATGTAAAACCTACAGTTCAGTGTGAAACGTGAAGGATGCTGTTGTATTCCACACCTCCTCTTCCTGGGTGTAGCTGTCTCCACAAGGTGAAGGGCAGTAATGAATCAAGCTCCTTCCCTCTTCCTGTGTTTTCTATTCAATTATTTGCAGGCTGTGCAAGTTCTGCTTTATTTCCCCTCTCCATATGCCACACTCTCCTCCTGTTTTTTTTTTTAATTCTGCACTATGCCTTTGGCCTCTCTCCCATTCCTTTCTCCTCGGTGTGTGCCCCCTGCTCTGCCAGGATCTGCTGTCTTTGTAGCCTCTGCTGTGCACATATGCTGGCTCTCCCCTCCCCTCCTACCACCCCCTGCTCCACCGAGTGTCCCTTCTCCTCGCTCCAGTGTTTTTGCCAGCAGGTCCACGAGCCAGCCAGCCATGGAACAATTTTTGCCATGGCCACTGCTCCCATTTCCATGCTGCCAGCTCCTCTCCAGCAATCAAGGGGAACTAGTGCTGCTCCCCTTGTACAGCACAGGCAGAGACAGCCCTGCAGCTGCTTAGCAACTGGGAGCTGCTGTAGTGCAGCAGCTCAGGGGGCCATGGACAGCGCAGCCTTCACCGATCCAGCGCCTTCGGGCCCATTCGGCTGCAACCCAGGGCTCGGGGGACCAGCTGGGACACTCCCCACTGTCCTGTCAAACAATAAATCAAGATGCAAATCCTTAACTGTGGGATTGAGAGCAACAGTGGCAATGTCAAGGGCAAAACAAAGTCTTGGTCTCATGTCACATTGCACCAGTGGGAGACACTGCTCTGATTTGAATGCTGAACTCATTCCATTTGATCTTTGTCATCAGTTTCTGGCTGCAACGTTTTATACTCCATCACTTATAATCAGAATGTTCCTTGAATGTGCTGCATGTGTTAAAAAGGCTCCCAGGTCCCCAGCTACCATCATATTCAGACTGTTTAATGAAGTGTCCAGAGACACGAGTAATTTAATACATAAATATCCTTTTAGATTACTTATTTGTATCTTCATTTCCTTTTGATGCAAGCTTTGTAAGTGCCCGGCATCTTTAAATGGTACATTCTTTTCATTCTTTCTCTTTTATTTTCGTAAAACTGTACTGCTCAGGGGCCATGAAGCACCAAACTGTTTTGTAATTTGATGGCTTTAGAATGCTGATTAGAATTGCCAACCGTCTTGATTTATTTCATTATTTTTATAAGCTTGAAAGCATTCTTGAAAATAACCAGTTCTATATCCTGATGGGATCACAGCATTTCAATGGCAGCTGCATTTCAATAGGCAAGAAGCAACACAACATTCTGCAAGTCAGGTGTTGAAACAGCTTCTTTATTCCTTTCTAGCTCAAGAAAGATCAGATCTCTGAAAGCACTCACTCCGTACCTTACAGAGGTGGCTTTGTCATAATACTAGCAGAAATAATATGATCACATACAGTTTAAAAAGTAACCAAAAAAACCCCTCAACTCTGGCAAATAGCCAACATATCCATCAAAATCTGTCTGGATCTTAAACACAGTAAATGTTTGTTCCACTGTTGGGTGTCACCATGCACCTCTGCACCCCGGCAGCCAAACAACACAGCCTAGTGATTCCCTGTCATTGTTCAAGGCTCACATTCCATGCATCCTCAGAGCATGCTGGGACACAGGTGAAATCTGTCAGCAGGTTGCTCATTTTGGCTGACAATTCCCTAGACAGATCATCTGCTGTTCTAAGGAAGGAATGAAAAATTTCACGGCAAGAAAATCTGAACAGGCAAATACCCTGTCCATATTCTTACTCAATATTCCTTTGATATTCTTAGCCTGGTTTCCTAAAAATAAAACGGTCTAATGCGACTGTATTGTTATATGTCATTTTCCCCCCTCCTTCCTCCACTTTCAATCAAATTTGGCAGGGGGGAAGAAGTCCTTAATGTACTTAGGTCTTGAATGAATAGCTGGATAGAGAGTATGCAATAAGGCATCACCTCTAAAAAAACCCCATCTAACAGGAAGGTCTCAAAATGTACTTTGTAACCATGTTGCCCTAGACCTCTCATCTTTCTTTTACGGGTCCTGCAACCACCTGTTTTGTGCTCTGCATTTTTTAATAGCTACACAATAGACACCAGGGCAGGCAAATGTTGCAGTGTGCCTCTGGCTCCCTTCCAGCTCCTAAACTGGGCTTTCTTCCCATGCAACTGGGGTGTGGCAAGGGAATGGTGTGCAACCAGACCTCCTCCTGACACAATATTGACACTGCTGAGGTGTGTGTACACACACCCGGAACCAGGAAACACCCACAGCGCAGATAGGTTGTTTATCTGGAAGAAAATATAAAATCATGACCAACCAAGTTTGTAGGTGACACTCAGCAGTATCAGGAGGGAATATCAAATAAAAATAATAATTTAAAAAGGCCATTGCAAGCAACAACACTGTCTAAGGGTCTTCAAGAGGACCAGAGTAAAGCCATACATGCAAAACAAAGAGCACAATCCTACAGTGCAGGGTTGTCTTCCTAAGAAGGAGCAGATCTGACAGTATTTTAGCAGCCCTGCTGGGAAAGCAGCTAAACACGGGCTGCTGTAATCCCTGGATGCCTGACAGACACATCTGAGCCAGGGAGGGCTGTTGGCTCGGGCATGATCACTGCCGATGGCTCTGTCCCCTTCTGCCCAGATCAAAATGGTGACAAACTGGAGCAGGAACAATTACAGGATTAGCAGAGACGGACCCGAGGGGGAGCTCTGCAGCCTGCAATGGAGTGTTTAAATGCTCAGCCTGCACAAAGCTACGAGGGGATGGAAATCTGGTCATGGAGCATTCCTCTGCCAAGGAGACTGAGGGACAGACACATCCAGAAACTGAAAAGCAGAAACTAGACAAGTTTAAAAAGGTACTTTGATTTCTAGTCTGTCAGGTAGATTTTTGATGGGAACAATTTACTCTTGTTTTACTCCCTTTCACAGCCCATTTGAAAATGAAAAATCTGATCTTTATCTAAGATGCAGCTATGCTGCAGTAAATTCTTTCAAATGAAAAAAAGCAAAAAATTCACAAAAATCCAGAGACCTGCATAATGCAGGAAGTTGAACCAGATGAACCTTGGTCTCTTTTGTCTCTTATAATCTATTAATCTAGTTTCTTTGCACAAGCAGTGGATTGTGACTTGAAAACCGTCAGTATAAAGGATTCTGTGTACAAGGCAGTCTAAAACGCAATGTTGTAAACAGTCGGGATCATTGTTTGGCAGAACAGCTGCATATTTTTTATTTCACTTTGCCTCTCAATCTAATTTGTTCTTGTTGCAACACTTTGCCAAAGAAATTAAATCACTTCTTATTGATAACAGACAGTGATATAATTAGCGTAAGAGTTTTCCACTCAACAATGCCGGGTAGGGACGCTGTGGGCAAGAACAAACTCCTTTGCTTCAAGAATGTGCACAGAGTCACCACAAGCTGTTCAGAGAAAAAAAAAAATTGTTTTCCCCTTTTCCCTGAAAGATCTCTTTATCTAAAGAGTCTCATGCAGCAAAGCAGGGTCAACCTAACGCAAGTATGAAAGTCTGGTTTGACCTTTCTGGGATTTAAACACACTGTACCAGAACATTTTGCTTTTCAGATACGAGGTTCAGCCATGAAACCACCCACTCTGAGAGCACAACCGGTCTCAACTGCCTTGGCGACTTTTAAACTACACTGAACATTATAGTCATTTAGAAACTCTAAAAACGGAAAGAAATTTTCTGCTCAGACTTACAAAAACAACTTCCAGAAGTGCTGAGGACCCACACAACTCACTGGTGCGGCACGGCAGGCTCGCTGTCCAGAGCCTGCTGCCCCAGCAATTTCTGGCCCTGGTTTGCACGTACGCAGCGCCAGACACACGCGTTAGGACCTCTCCCAGCTGGAGCACTTCATGGATTCTACCACCGGGAACAGCCGTCCTGGACAATGATTAATCGCAGACAAAGATCAGAGTCCTGGAAAAATATGCAGAGAGATGCAAGTACAGACAAAGCTGTCTAAGCTCCCACAGTATTATGGTCTGGCTGTGTCGCTTCAAAGCTGCGTTAGGCAGAGCTGGTTTGCTTCAGGGTTGAACAGATCAACGTTACGGTTTAAATGCTGGTATTGCTAACAGCCAAATATATATTTAAACATAAATCTTAAATCCCAGGAAAGTTAATAGCCCGATGCTGTTTAAATATGCCTTTTTTAGTCACTTCACGTGCTGACTTAACTCATTACGATGCAAGCTGCAGAAACGTTTTCACTACAGTTCAAAAACCCCTGCAAACACGAGCCCAGCTCTGCGCCGTACTTTGATCTACACGTCGCCTCTTTCGGCCATTCCCAGGAAGCTGAAATGCTTTTCACCTCTATTGAGAGATACCACAGGAGCATTTTAATGGTGTTCAGCTAAGAACAACGTCACCGTTCCTTCCGATTTTGCCAGCAGACGGTCACTGAGAGCCGCCGTGACCCGGGCCGGGTGCTCAGGGCTAGCTCCAGCGCGGGCCCGGCGCTCCCGGCCGGGCAGGGACCGAGCGGCGGCTCGGGCGGCCACGGCTCCGAGCGCCGCAGCCCCCGACAGGGCTCGCAGCGCTACAACGCCAGCCTGGCACTGCGTAAACGCCTTGGTTTTGTTGTTGGTTTGTTTGGTTTTCTCCCCCTCCATGGGAACGTGTTCTGTTTTGTGCAGACGGTTTGTCGCTTGTTCTCGACATAGAGCCTGACCCGGTGAGGAGCGAGAGGGGGAGCGAGGAATGGAGCGATGAGCGCAGTCGTTGCGAAAGGCGCGGGCTGCGGTGCCTCCTTCGCGGTAGCACCCTGCTCCCTCGCAGGGAAACAGCCCTGAGCTTCGGCACATACCACAGCACAGGGTGTACAAACCCACGGAGCGGCTGGTGCTGAGCCGAAGGACCTGCGGGCAGGGCGCACCCTGCCCGGCACATGCCGCTCCCGCAGGCAGCCTCTTGCCAAGCAGCCACTTACCTTCTCCCTCCCTTAGGGTCCGCAGGACGGTCCTGCTCTAGCCTTACCAGGGAGGCCACCTCTCTACAGTGTTTGCTTTTCCTCCCTGTCCTGCCCTCTGAAGTGGTTGCTCAAGCCAGGCTTTCCTGGCTCACCTACTCTGGGTCTGCAGTGAGCACAAACTGCAATTCCCCGCAGAGCACAGCGAGGCTTGCGAAGTTCCGAGATAACCCCCAGCCTCCACCCAAAGCGAGATGCAGCAGAATCTGCTCGGGAAAAAAAAAAAAAAAAAAACAAAAACCCACGGAAAAAACAAACCACAAGGAGGAAGGAAAAAAAAAAAGAAAAAAAAAAAGAAAAAAAGAAAGAAAGAAAGAAAAAAAAAAGACGCCACATATAACACCTCATGGGGCCATGGCGGCTCCACTGCAGCGCGACACCGGCTCCGCGCCAGCCCTGCCCGTGCGGGCCCGGGGAGCTCGGCGCTGCAGGCCGGAGGAGGCAGGGCAGCGCTGCCCCGGCTGGGTGATGGCGGAGGGGGGAACAGCCCGGAGAGGCAGAGAAGGAAAACAACAAAGAGCCATGTGACGGGGAGCGGCGGCCGCGCTCCCCCCGGCGCACCCGCTCCGGGCGGGGAGGTGGCGGCAGCGCCCGGCCCCTCCCGCGGCCAGCGCGACTGGTTCCCCCCCGTCCCCCACACGGCCTGGGCTTTAATTTTTGGGTGCATTTTATTTTTTTCCCCTTATGTGTGCGTGGGGAATAGAGGTGGTGGTGTTTGTTCCTCTTTTTTCTCCATCTGCATAAGGCGACTTCCATGGTGTTTATAAAGCAAGCTGGAGGCTGCGGCGGGGGGAAGGGCAGCGTTATTTATAGCAGCCGGGGCTGCGCCGGCATTATCCGAGCTGCCTTTGTCCTCCCGGCCGGCCGCCCCCCCGCCCGGCCCGGGTGGAGTGCCGCCAGCCCCGCTGCCGCAGGGCGCTGCCGCCATGTTGTGCGCAGGGAGAAAGAGCCGCCGCTCCCTGCCCGGCTTCTCTCTTCCACAGCCCCTCACAAAGCGCTGGGGAAAGGGGGGGCGGGAAAGGGAAAAAGAAAAAAAAAAGCCACCCCAAATCCAAACCCACCATTTCCCTGCAGCGCCCGGGACGCGGAGCGCCGGGAGGCAGTGGGGGAGAGCCCGCCGCGCCACCGCCCAGCGCTGAGGAGAACGCGGCGCCGAATGGAAGGAGAAGCCATGATGGCGGCCGCCCTCACACAACACGGAGCACGACCGGGAGCGCCGTGCCCACCGCCGGCCGCCCCTCCCGCCGACCGGGACACGGTGCTGCCGCAGCCTTTCACATAATAAACCCACCAGAATTCGGCGGGGAGGCCATTTCGTGGGCTGGGTGGCGGCACTAAAGCACAACTGCTGTGAATATCAACTGCGTCACGGCTCTCCATCTGTAACACTCAGGCTGCAAAGGGTCCCTCACTTGGAAGGAAACTCCCTCATTTTGGATATACTTCCAGACCTCCTTTTTCCCCCCTCTCTCCAAGTCACTGCCTCTCGGTATGAAGGATTTTACAGTGCTTTCTAGGGAGATATCTGCCATTAAGACTCACCGTCGTGAAAAACACCTCCCCCCCCCCATTTTGTTGCCTGTTTTTTTGTCGAGCTTCTGTAATTAGACGGATAAAACATGTAAGGGATCCCTACTACCACCACCACCGCCTTCTCGCCTTTTTTTAACATCAGCCGCACTAACATCTTACTGTTCACAGGCAGATCTTTTTATTTTTTTTTTTTTGGTGCTTTCAATTTAACAGCCACGTAACGCCTGCAATGGATTCACAGCGTCTCTCCCCACAAAAAAAAAAAAACAAAAAAAACCAAAAAACCAAAAAAACAACCCACCCAGGGCTGAAGACGACCAAGAGCTTTGTGCAGAAAAAGAAATCAAATCCCTCCCTGAAAACAGACGTTTCAGAGGCACTGTTAGATGTTTCTGAGGAGAAGGAGATCGCCACCGCTTTCAGACGACCATTGGGATCTTTCCACCCAGGACAATACCATTAGCTACAGGCCTGGGCTATTTGTTCCTCTGCAAGGGCAAAAGGGTTTACTTACCCGCACACCATAGTTGAATGCAGCTCTGAAGGTGAAGTTGTTACTCTTTTTTAAAATAATGGCTATTAAGTATATATATGATCTGTATCACCACTTCTCTTGTAAGTTTGCAAGCCAAAGCGGATCTTGTTAAGATAAGTTACGGATCTTTGTGTGGCAGTGGTCTAGCATAAAAAAAAGAGGGGAAAAAAAAAAAAGGGGGGAAAAAAGCTATAGAAAAAGTCCAGCTATGTTGACTGACCGTACACAGGAGAGGACTCCTGCTCGAGGCTTAAATCTACCTTCCTGTGGCAGATTTACTCTGTACATAAAAAGGACGTTCAGTGTTTTTCCACAGAGCACGCAGACACTAAAAATATTCTCCTTAATAGTTTTAGGCTGCACATGTCAGTGTGAAAACACCTAGTTAACATTTACTGGTTCTAAGCAACTTTTAAGCGTATCTTAGCCAGATATATTGCTTTATAAGTAAAATATTTCAAAAAGCATAAATTGGTTTAAACAGACAAAAACATAAGACATGCAAATGAAGGCTTAGCAATAAGGACCACTGCAGTAACATTAACATGAAAACTACACTTAGCAAGGACAGAATGGATTGGGTACTTACAATGTAAGAGGAAAGAAAGAAAAAAAGCTTATCATAGTAAAATTTCCTTATTTTTTGCCAGAATTCACTATTCTTATACCTATATTTAAAACATTACCTTTTAAGCACCAAAGGAATTAATAAAAATGGCCAGTAATCAAGTGTTTAATACAGGAGAGAAGTCTCTCAAATTTATTGTTCAGTCATCAGAGCTGCTTAAAGCTTAAAAACCCCCAAAACAACGAAAAAAATATAAAAAGAATGTATTTACTCTTTTTTTGTTGGCATTCGAAATTGTTAACTGCTGACATAGGGTGTGCCATGACCTAGTTACACAAGACAAAGATGGATCCCGAATCATAAGGGAGAAAAAAAAAATCCGCATTACTCTTTTTTT